>VWZF01003317.1:288156-303647 GCA_013396755.1 Sclerurus mexicanus
CTGCACACGGGCAGAGCACAGCCTGGCATGGCACAGCTCGGCGTGGTACGGCTTCACACAGCCCTGCAAGGCGTGGCACAGACTCCCGCAGCCCAGCAAAGTTCAGCCGAGTCCAGCAAGGCTTGGCACAACCCGGCGCGGCACAGCAAAACCCAACAAGGCTCGGCACAGCCTGGCATGCCGTGACGTGGCCTCACATGGCACAGCCCAGCATAGCCCCCCCAAGCCCAGGGAGCCCCCAGGGTGGCCACTCCCTGCCCATGCCCTCCCTCACAAACTGACCCAGGCCCTACCACATTGGTGTCCTTCTCCAGCACCTGCTCGTCACCATCGTCCTCGTCGCTGGCACCCGGGGGGCCACTGCAGTCCAGCCGCACCAGGGCCCGGCACCGATAGTGGCAGGTGAAGCTGCAGTCTGGGGACAGGGACAGGACCAGTGTCACCACCATGGGCAGGGGCAGGGCATTGGTGCATGGTGGGACAAGGGCTGGCACAGTTACAAGTGCCCAGGGACCCAGGGGCAGCACCCATGTGGAACAGAGCACTGTGCTATGTGCTGGCCAATCTCGCAGTGCCTGTGCTCCCTGCCGGGCTGACCAGGATGGGATGCCCAGTGCCTGACACTGGGATGCCCACTATGGGTACCAGTGTGGGTACCCAGTACTGGGAGGCTCAGTGTCCAGTGAGGGTGCCCAGTGCTGGAACACTTGGTACCTGGTGCATGTGCTCAGTACAGGGATGTGGGGTGCCTGGCTGAAGGTATTTCTGCATCGGGTTGCACAGTGCCTGGTGCAGATGCCCAGTATTGTAATGCCGAACTCAGTGGGAGTGCCCGGCCACCAGGATGCCGCGTGAGAGGAACTGGTAATTGAGATGCCTGTACCCAGTGCGGGTGCCCGGTGCTGGATGTTCAGTGCCTGGTGTGGGTGCCTGTGTGCTGGACTGACAGTGGTGGGACAGTGGTGCTCAGTGAGGGTGCTCACTACCAGGGTGCTCCGTGCTGCCTGGGGGTGCCCAGTGCCTGGTGGGGGTACCCGAATGGCAGGATGCCTTGTGCCCATTGGGAGTGCCTGGTGACGGGATGCCCGGTGCCAGGAAACCCATGCCCACTGGTGGGACACCCAGTGCTCAGCACGGGCGCCTACTACCAGGATGCCCGGTGCCCTGTAGGGCTGCCTGGTGGTGGGATGCCCTGTGCCGGTGAAGGGGCTGCCCGGTGGAGGGCGTGCCCGGTGGTGCGGGTGTCCGACGGCTGGATATCCGGTGCTTGGTGGGGGTGCCCAGTGCGGAGGAAGCCGAGCGGCGGGATGCCCGGTGCCCTGCGGGGATGCCCGGTGCGGGGATGCCCGGTGCTCGAGGGCAGGATGCCCGGTGGCGGGGGCGCGGGGGGCCCGGGGCGCGGCGCGGTACTCACGGCGGCACTGGAGGCTCTTCCTGCCGCCGCCCCAGACGAAGTCCCCGCAGAGNGGAAGGGGAGACGGCGCAGTGCCCCGGGGTCCCGATGGCCAACTCTGGCCCCGGCGAGCCCTGCGGGGCGGGCTGGAGGCGGGGATGAAACGCCGCCGGGGAAGGGGGGCCCCGCTCCGGCAGCCCTGCTCGTTCTGTCACATCTCCCAGGGCCGGGACAAGCTGCGCTCCCTGCTTCAGTTTCCCAGCGGGGAAGGGGCTGAAGGCATCTCTGGCAGCAGGTGAGAAGCAGCCAAAGAGCCTTGGACCTGCTCGGGCTGGCTGCAGCCCTGGACGTGCAGGCTGGGTTTGGTGCGAGTTTACACCATGCTCTGAGCCTGAGCTGCTCAGTCGGGGCTGCAGCTGGACCGAGGTGGTTTCCTGCCTGCTGTCGAGGGTCCTGCTGCAGCAGCCCTGCTGCAAAGCTTATTTTGGGGTGTCAGGAAGTCTCAGGCATCCCATCAGAAAAAGGACATGGCCCTGCCAACCTTTCCCAGCTGTGCTCAGGCCAAGGGTCCAGACCTTTGTCAGCAGCTGCTGGCCAGCAAGAGAGAGGGATGCAGCCCAGGTACATCCCCACTAGTAAACCCTGTTTACTGGTGATGCTGGTGGGCAGGGGGCCGAGCCCTCAGTGCTAACATCACATCAGCAGACAGGAAAGGGGGCAATCATCCCTGCGATGAACACCCGAGAAACTCACAGCGAGGTGCTCGTGCAAACCACATCCTCTGCTCCCCACACACTAACAACAGTAAGAGGCGGTGTGGGAGGCCTTCTCACCCCCTTGCCTCCCCGGCCACAGAGAGCTTGGCCCTTCTGGTAAACCACATCCTTACAGGCTTTTTTGGGTTCTCTGGGATTTCTGTTGCAGAAAGGAAAATGGACACACATACCTCTTTCTGGGTACAAGGGAGGCAAAAAAGCTGGGAGAAAAAAAGCAAGACCCAAGCAACTGTGGGGTGCACAAGGAGGTTTATAGGAGAAGGCAGTATGGTGGGGTGCTGGGAGAGGAGAGGCTGAGCCCAGCCAGTGCTGCTCAGGGCTGGGAGCAGGCAGAAGGGCCTTCACCAGCTCCTCTCCAGCTGCTGGGGGAACCTCAGCCTCGCTGAGCTGTGGGCCAGATGCCAGACACCCCTTCTCTTACAGGTTGTCCACTCTTGGCACTTCAGCCATCAGGTTGCAGGCAGGCTTGTGCTTCTGCCAGTGCTGGACCTGGCATGCCCTGCAGAGGGTAAAGCTGCTGTTGGGGGCAGCAGAGCCATGTCCACACTCGGGAGTGAAGGATTAACAAGGACAAACCCCAGTACCACAGTGCTCTGGGCATCGGAGGAGAGCTGGCATGGCCCAGGAGGGAGGTGGATGTGGCCCCCAGTTCCGGGGGCTAAGACGGTTTAGCATCAGACCTTGCCAGATGGTTCAGGACTGGAGAAGATTTAATTTACTGACACCATCCCAGCTGCCACATTCCAGCCTGTCACCTGTACCCACAGGGTCATGGGTGCTTTCCTCCCCACCCCTTCCCCACCAAGATGCAGTGGAAAGAGACAATGACACCACGGAAAACCCAGCCCGCCACTGCTGTTGCTGTGGGCAGAGGCAGTTCAGCACCTTGCAGCTGCAACACAACACTCACCATCACCTTCTGCACAAGCAGCCCAGCAAATCAGCCTTCCCACAAGGGTGGGAGAGTGATGTGGACAGTGAAGACTCAGTGGTGGTGAGCAGTGGAGGGACACCTGGCTTGTCCTGGCCCTTCCACAGTATCCTCTGGTGAGGTCTCTGGTGGTCTGGGGAGCACCGGAGGGCTGTAGGGGGGCCCCAGGGGACTGTAGGGGACGCAGGGGGTGGCAGGGCTCCCTTACCGTGTGCAATACCACTCATTCCGGCAGCGAGAGCACCTCTTGGCTGCTTCTACCCCACACACCCTGCAGCGGGGCTTGTCGGGGACCAGAGCCTCCATCATGTCCAGGCTGTAGGTCTGTGCCCATCTGCACACAAAGAGAGGGGTGAGCCTGCTCTTGGGGCACTGCTGACCAGCAGCAAGCTGTCCCCACTGCACCCTGCCACTGAGGGGACATCTCCAGCCAGCACCACAGACCCCTCTGTCTTCCCAGTGCTGAGCTCCAGCTCCTGCTAATGGAGATATTGGCCTCACTGGCACCCAGAGCGCATATACCAGGGCCTCACCTGCGTGCCTGGAGCTTCAGCTCCTCCTCAGTGGGGCTGAAGGCATGCTTCACCTGGTGCTTGGCAATGGCCTCCCACTTCCCCGAGTTTTTCTTGAGGATGTGGTCCCAGATGACAGGAACCTGGTGGGAGAGGCAGGGTAGGAAGGGGTGCTAGCAGCCTGACCAAAGGTGCAGTGGTTTGGGGGTGTTTAGGGGGGAGGTGGCCAGCTCTAAGCACAAGAAGCATGGACTCTCAGGAGTGTGGGCAGAGGCAATGTGTGCTTTCGGGAACACAGAGGGGAAGGATCCACTCGCAAACGAGTGTTCAGGTGAAACAAGGCAAAACCTTGGGGCCTGGTTAGGAACAAGGGTTCAGCCCTGAAGCCTGGGCTCCTGAGCAGAAAGCCCTGGGATCTCAGCACCCTGCATGCCAGCAGCAGCATGAACCCCGTGCTCTGGAGCCGTTTGCCTGAGCAGATTTTTCCACTCGTCACTTCCCTGAAGATGAACACCCAGGGAAGGGCTGGCCAGTTCAAAAGGAAACACACCAGCCAAGAGCAGCGCAGGGAGTTCACGCTCTGGAGAGGACGATGCTGCTTCAAACAGCACTGCCTTCTCCAGCAGGGTAAAAATAGCCAGGCCTGAAAGGGGAGGAGGCTGCTCTGGGAGCAGCCAAATGGAAAAAGGCCTTTCCTTAGCTTGGCTCGGCGACAAGGAGTGAGTTCACTGCTTTCTGGACATAGCAGGGAGCCCCTGTCTGTGCTTCCAGCTGGCTCCCCCTGCCTGCCCGGCCCCAGCTCCCCACCTGGGCCATGCCTCCAGATCAGCCACAGCTGGCTCTGACGGGCACATTACCCTGCTCCCAGGCCATGTAGCCGGGTACGGTGAGGGCAGCGTGCTTCCCTTCCACACAGCCCAAAAGGCCACTGCCCAACCCAACCATCCACTCGTTCCAGGAAGTGGGAGCCTCTGGCAGTGGGGAAAAGCCTCTGTTCTCCCACCTCTTCTCAGCAGCCTCTTTGCTGCTGCCCCCACACTCGGTTTCTCCCCTCAGCTCATAAGAAGGCAGTAGAAACACTTTTCTCCAGAGTCAGATTAAAAATCCAAGAACCTCACAGCTGTTTGAAGACCATCAGGGCCCAACTCCCAAGGTCCAGACACCAGCAGGGACCAGTTTGACTCCGGCCTCTATCAGCAGACTGTGTTGTCCCTCAGTACACAGTGTGCCAAGCAACCCTGCACCAAGGTTGCAAAAGGGGACCCTTCACTGGGAAGTCCAGAATTCAGCAGGAAAACACTGATAAAAGTTAAGAGTTAATTGTCAAAACGCTGTGTCTACTCCATGCGGCCACCATCCCAGGGACTGAGTATGACCTGGAGAGCTGTTTATAACACAGCATTTATGGCTTCACATGTGACTGCTTGGTCACTGCAGGGGCAGAACAAAGTTCTCACATCACCCACAGGTGGCTTTGCTGGCAATAAGAGTGTAAGTGTGAAATGGGTGCTTGGCTGCTTTTCCAGGGAGAAAAAAGAGGTAGGGAGTTATCAGGCTCAAAGCAGAGCACCTGAAGTGAAGGAAGAGCCACAGGTCACCTGCTCCAGGACGAGATCCTTTTTAGGAGGAGCTGGGTCTGTCACTGCAAGGTAGCTCAGAAATCTCTGCATCTCCAGCAGGTTGGGCAGCTGGTCAATGAGGACGTCTGTCAGGAACACACGGAGCTGTGGCCATGAATGGGAGAGAAGAGAGAACAGAGGTCAAGACAAGGGAGTCAGAGCTGGGGAGGCAGCAGGACAAGAACAGGGATTTGTGGGGCACTGGCAGAGTGAACCATGGGGGTCTCGTGAGGTGCATCCAAAAAGGCAAGCTTTACTGCTGCTGTACAGTGACAGACCTACTGTTATTCCACCACTGGTTCCTTGGAGCACACAGTGAGAATGGGTGAGATGTCCAGAGGTGCCCAGTGCTGACAAGGTCCCACTCTGCTGCAGGGCCCATGGTCTTTGCACTGCAGAGTCCTACCTTGAGGAGCTGGCTCTTGTTGAAGCCATCGAAGTGGTATTTGCGCTGGCACTCGGGGCTGAGCAGAAGGTTGAGGAGGGCAAGCCACACCTGCCCATCGAGTTTGGTCATCTTCACCTGGTCTTCAGGGGGCACCACGTGCCATGCACCATTCTCAAACTTCTTGAGCTTGCCTGAAGGACAGAAGAAGCAGGGAGACAGTGCTGCCTGAGGGAAGACAGCTCAGAGGTGGGGATGCTGGTGGGTGATCACTGCCTCACTTCACTGCCAGGAAGCCCATCTGCTTCTGCCTGCTGCAATCTCCCCACCCTTTGTGCAGCATAGCAGCCTACTTGGTACTGAGGCAATATATTAGAGAGCAGGAAAGGCAGAAAGAATATGTATTGAAACAATAGGGCTGTGGCAGGAATGGAAAGATCCCCAAGACATCTCCCTCTGTACTTGGCCAGGAGTGTAGAGGACTGGTAGACAGTGGCTACAACAACAGAGTGCCTGAAGAGGCACCTTTTGGGGTACCAGCATGGCCAATATCTTGGCTCTTCTCAAGTTTCCTCTGCCAGTGAAAGCCAGAAGTAGCATGAATGTAACAGAAGTGACAAAACAAGATCCAGTAGCTACTGTGTGGCTCTGGGGGATGGAGAAGGATGTGACCCTGCATCTGCACAGCCTGGAAATGCCTTTGTGCTTGTCTCTTTCCAGTCCCTCCCTCAGGGCCCTGGATCAAAGCTCCCTCCAACACCCTGAGTGCACGGGCAGAGAGAAGGGATCTGTTTTGTGGCCGGAGGAAAGAGGAAAGCTCCCACATCCAGCTGGGTTGCTCTCAGCAGGCGCACAGCCACGTGCTTCCCACGGGCTCTTCCTCCCCTGCCCGTGCTGTGACCCCCCAGTGCAGGGCTGGGGGAGAACACAGGTTCCCATGCCCTAGGCTGTGCCCCACCACTGCTCCAGAGGGCAGGCAAGGGGAAACTGGGGGGCTCTGGGGAGCTGCAGAGGTGCAGGAGGCAATGGCTGATGGGCACAGCCTAATCAGGGGCCTTTGGCAAGAGCAAAGCTCAAAGACCAGCAGCCTCAGGGCAATTGGTTTGCTGCCTGGGAGAGCCCATGTCTGGCTAAGCTGGATGCTTAGTGTTGTCCCAGAAAGCTGCAGACAGGCTGGGACTGGCATTCTGGTCTTTCTGTGTCCAGGAGACTCCTCAGAGGAGCATGTGGGGCTGACAGACATGCTACACTCCAGTCCTGGCCGAAGAGACCCAGCCTCATGTGAGGATCAGGTTTTGGGAGCACTGCTGGGCCCCCAGCCCAGCTGTGGTGCAGCTGTTCTCGAGTTGAGCAGCTTCAGTCAGGGCGCACTAGGGAAGAGCTGGAGGGGAGGGTAGAGGGGGAGCAGCTCTGCAAGGGCTCCTACAGCAGACCCCTCAGTGGATGCAGGTCCCAGCATAGCACCATGGTGCCCCAGGTACACGGGGCACAATCTGTACCTGCTTCCCAGCAGCTCCAAGGACAATGCTCCACCAGCTCGACGAGGAGGCAGGGCAGGTTGTGGGTGTTCAGCATCCGTGTCAGCGCACTCAGGGGCAGACTGGAGATACCACAGAAGGGGGGAAATGGCATTCGCAGATTATTGCCAGAATTTGTATCTACAAGTGCTCCCTGAGGCAACTGGGAGAGGCAGGACAGAAACAATGATCTGGGTTCCCCTGGAGTACCACAGAGCAGGGTGGAGTGCTGCTGTGTTTGCCTACCAGGGCACAGCACAGTGCCACTGCCACAGTGGATACAGCCAGCTGCTGAACGGGGTCTAGGCACCCACTGAGACCCCACAGGAATCTCATCCGGAGCACTCAGGACACATCCTCTGCTGCTCCTGGGCACCCACCTCTCCACCTGATCAGTGATGAACCGCAGCACGGACAGGGCCTTCAGGGAAATCTCAAACTCCATTGTCTCCGCCTGCTTCTGCAGCTCCTGTGGAGGGATGAGCACAGCCTTGAGATTTCAGGCCCCATTTCCCACGAGCTGCAGGGAGGCAGGCTGTTGACTGTGCACTGGTAACCACAGACTGGGCAGGAAAACAGAGCCCTTCAAAACAAACTGTTTCTCATCTCAACTGTGCCAGTGCTGCCTGTTTGCCAGGGCAGCCACAGAAGTGGTTGCAACCCACTGTTGCTCATCCCTCATCAACCTGCCCCTAACAAGTCATGGGTGACTTCCAGCAGCAGTGCTTCTGCACAGGAATATCCTCTGACAGAGGCTGGTTTCAAAGGGCTCCTCTCTTCCCCTTTGGGGTCCATCTTGGGGCCTATGGCCCTGCAGAGACCTGTGAGGGCTGAAGGAGGAGGGAACTACAGAGGAAACAGAAGAGGAGTAAGGAACTTGGCCCTGATGCAGCTGCAGTCCTACATCCACCCCTCCTGCCTCTTCCCTCCAGCTTGGGTACAGCCAGCTAGAATATCTGCCTGTGGTTATCCCAGCCCGCAGCTCTGCCACACTCTCCGGCCACCCAGCCTCTTTCCCTTCCCAGATGGCATTGGGCACCCTGCTCACCCCACACACTCAAGCTAACAGCCTCACCACCCTCTGACTCAGCCTCTTTTCAGACCATGGGGATAGCTACGCTGAGCAGGGCCAAGTTCTCCTTGGCCCAGGCAGAGCTTTTCTCCAGTCCCAGATGCTCAGCAGCTTACACTTCTGTGTGCAGAGCACTGACCTCAGCATTTGTATTTCTCTAAAGTGCCACTGCAACAGTTCCTGTCCAGATTTCTGTGGTAAGCAACTCTGTCCCCTTTGCTGGTGCCCCACACGTTACTAAGAAATCCTCTTCCTCCCTCTCCAAGTTGCCTTAGTGAGACTTTTTCCTTACAGCCCCTCCTGGTATCCAGACCTCATCTCTGCTACCTTGAGGCAGGGACTATCTTTTGCCTCTGCTTCTGGGGGACAGCACAACAGGGGTTACCACCGTACAGTTTCAAAGAACAACAGGCTCCACAACATAGGAGATGGCAGGAACAGCTTTTTCATAGGGTTATTGTACATAGAGTCAGGAGAGGCTGGAATGAATCAGAGGAAACCAGGCTCCTTGGGAGATGAGTGTTTCTGGGAATCCTATTGGCTAAAAAAGGTCTGGGTTTTTAACTCCAGTCATGTCAAAGCACTAACAGAGACAGCCCCTTCCCCTCCCCAGCTGGGAAAACATTTCCTGGAAAACATCCCTATTGTGCTCTGGAGCCCTCCACTTCCTTCCCTTTTCTGGAAGAGGAGCACGTGCTTGGGCAACAAGCCAAAGGACAGAGGCACAGGGAGGTACAGGCTCTCCCTTTAACCCCACTCCTCCAGGCACTCCTGATGAGCAGTTTCATGTGCTGAGAAGTACCAGAGACAGAGATCTCCCACTCCAGGAAGGTGTGTGTGTGTGGCAGCCTGGGAACATCCAGCTGGGAACAGCTCTGGGCTCACTGCTGGCGCGGACCAGCACAAAGGTTTTTGTTAGAATACCAAAGAAGTTGGGGGAAACACATTGGGACAATTCCTAGTTGTAGGTGAAGCCTCTCGTGTTTAACTCCAGTGGCAGCCTGACTCAGCATGGCTTCCCAAGCTCCAGGGAGAGATACCCACACAGCTTCCAAGAGCAGTGGCAAGCGGCCAAACCCCTGTACTGAATATTTTGTCCATCAATTCTCCAGCGTGCCCCGCCCCAGAGCTCCAAGTGCATCCTGCAGGCAGCCTCAGGCTCACCAGAGAGGGCAGAAGCTTGGCTGCACAGCCTGGCACTGTTGCTAGAGAGGGCAGAAGCCTGGCTGCAGGGTGGAGCGGGGTGGATGCAGCTACCCGACCAGTCGAGCTGCTGGCACAGAGGAGCACCAGCACAGAAACCCTCCCAGATGGGCAGGAGGTGCCAGGATCACAGCCAAGGGGTTCTCCATGGGAAGGCTCCCCTGTGCCTCTGCAGGCTGTCTACATTCTCCACCACATGTGTCCCCAGTGGGGTACAGAAGTTCCTCCTCACCTGCATGGACGAGGGGCTGGCCAGGTCCTGGGCACGCAGCTCCCCTGAGGTCACAGCCTGTCCACTGGCGCTCCGGGCTGCAAGCAGGGTCAGCTTTCGGTGGCAGTAATCAATTAAATCCAGAAGACTGTCCTCTGCTGACTCACAGATCTCCTTCACAAGCACAGGAGTTTCACACAGGGCCAGTCCCCATAGCCATAGCTTTCCACCCCCAGGGACTTGCCGCTGAGGAAAGATGAACCTGCCTCTTACCTTGTGAAAAAACACCGTCTCCAAGAGGTTAATGATGGAGGCTTCATGGTGCAGCTGTGGGAGGAGAATGGCAAGAGTGAGGTAACAGTGGAGCAGCACTGAGGACACAGGCACTGGGACAGCTAAAAGGCTCTTCTAAGAAGCTGCTTATATAGTTGTGGCCAAAAAAACTAGTCCAAAAAAAAAATACAAGTGATGCAACCTTTAAAACAACTCCAGTTCATGCAGTTCATATTCGTATTTATGATAACATGTCTGTGACAGGGGTATCACTGCCTGGGAGTGAAGGCAGCACTGCGAGCTGTGAGCCAGCAGCACCTCCAGGAGTGGCTTTTGCTGCATCCAGCAGCTCCTTCAAGCCTCTCCGTGGGATGAGACAGGGTACAGTCCTCCACAAAGCCAAGCTGCCCTGGGAGCAAGGCCCTCCTGAGGGAAAAGGCATGGGCTTGTCACTCGTGGTTTTGGGAAACCAGGGACTTCCCACTGTGTCCCACTGTCCACCACAGCCTGGTGAGATGCAAAATCCCAGCTCTGAGACCTTCAGGGTGACATTTATCTTTAAGGGTTTCTGTGCCCGCCCCATTTCCAGGCTCTTACCCTCCCCTCTACTCACCACCACATAGATGGGGAAGGTGCTTCTCGGCTTGAAGTCCTCCAGCCGGCACAGCACTGGAAAGACCTTGTACTTCCAGATCTCCACAGAGATCAGCTCCCCAATGAGAACAGGAATCTAGACAGGGAAGGGATGGGGAAGCAATGCCTTTCAGACCAGTGCTTCAGGGGGAACCAGTTTTGTTGCTAATGGTCAGCCACACTGGAGCCATCCCAAGGAGGAGAGTGGCCTTGGGGCATCCTTTGTATTCCCCGGCTCAGAAACCAACAACTTCTCACAACAGACCAGTGGGCAGAGAGCTCCTGGGGCTGCAAAGGCAGAAAGTAAGCCTGAGGAGCTGGGCAGGTCCAGGCAATCACACACCCTGGTGCAGCCCAGCATACTTTGGGGCTAGGATACCTCAGGTACAAGGCAGAGATCTGCAACTGGAGAGGCCAGTGCACAAGAGAGACCAAAACAACCTCCAAGAGAGAAACCAGAGACCAGCAAGTAGAAATACCACAGCTTGACCTTTAATTTTTACAAAAAACCCCAAACTGGCAAACCACCAGTCAAATGTCTTTTCCAGAAATACAACAAGGTTCTTCACCGTTTTATTCCAAAACTGCACACTGCCCACAGGACAAGCCCAGCTGGGAGATCCCTCCTGCCCCCAAGGAGGCTCACCTTGGCGTAGGTGACCAGCAGCTCAGTGAGGAGCTGCTCCTGGCCCGCCGAGGCACTCAGGATGCCATGCATGTTGAGCTTCTCCACATACTCGTGTTGCCGAAGCCATCTGCAGGGCAGCCAGCGAGGACATTGTGCCACAGCCCTCTGGCCACTGGCTGGGGGACTCTGCTGTGCTCCTGAGAGTCCCTCGTGCAGGGAAAACCACTCTTGAAATCCCCAAGCTCCCCACTGTACTCTGAGCCTGCAGTCCCTGGGGCAGCAGCTGCATGGGGGCAGCCCCACCCACCCCCAGTAACATCCTCACTGGGGACATCCCAGAACTGGGGGCCCCTCCATCACCCCTATCCACACAGAGCCTCTGGGGACACCCCAGAGCTGGGACCCTGCCTCGGCCCCCCTACCCCTGCACCCCCCTATCTCTGCCAGTCCCTTCAGGACAGTTCCAGAACTGTGACCCATCCTCTCTGCTGACCCCCTACGGACCCTCTGGGACACTCCAGATCCACAACCCTTCCTCGCCCTCCTCCTCCCAAACTTTCTGAACCTCACCAGTCCTTCCAGGAAGGCTCCAGAATTGCCGCCACTTCTCTTCCCCCACCCCACCCTGACCCTCCAAACCAGGACCCCTCCTCTCTACCCTAAACCTTCCGCCGACCCTCCCTTACCCCCACTGCGACCCCAAAACCGGGGCCCCTCCTCTCCCCCCACAGGCCCAACGGGGACCCCGCCCAATTCAAACCCCCTCCTTCCCGTTCCCGGTCCCAGCGGCCTGTCCCCGCACCCCTGCCCGCCGGTGTCCCGCAGCTCGGTGCCCTGCAGCGCCCGCACCAGCGCCTCGGCCTCGACGGGCGGCAGCGGCCCGGGCACGGCGGCCATGGCGTCCCACCGGTCACTATGGCAACGGCGCCGCCGCTACCGCCCCCTGCCCGCGCGGAGCGGAGCGGCCTCTGCTGCCCCCTGGCGGCGGGGAGGACACGGTGGGGACACATTGGGGGGACACGGGGGACACACACACACGGGGGGACACACACACGGCGGGGGGGGACACACACACAGGCAGTCCCCGCTGTCACTTCCAGCACACGATGATGTTGGGGTCGCTCTCCAGGCGCTCATCCAGCTCCTTGTAACTCATGCCTGGGAGGGGAAAGCAAGGGGTGTTAGTGGGGTGTCAATGGAGTGTCAGCTGAATGTCCGGCTGGGGTGGGGCCGGGTGGGCTCCCCAGCCCTGCCCCTGGCAGCCCAGCTGGGCGCAGAGCCTCGCCCACAGTCCCATGTCCCTGTGGTCTGAAGGCTCCCAAAGGGGTGAGACCCCAAAATCAGGGCACAGCCCTGGGTGGGCAGACGCTCCCGTGTCTCCCGGCAGCCCCGGGGCTGGTGAGGAGCCCGGCTCCGTACCGGTCTTGCAGCAGATCTCATCGTAGCTGTGGCAGCCCGTGTACAGTCGGGCCGGGTGGCTCCGCTCGTCCCGCGCGACCTTGACGGGGTATTTCTGGAGCCGCCGGATAAGGCCCTTCATCAAACCAAACTGGATAAGCCTCCTGGAAACAAGGAGGGAAGAGACTGGGACCACAATGGCGAGGTGTCAAACAGCCCAGCTCCCCACGTTCCCTTCTGGTTCCACCGTGCCCCACCACTGCCTCATGCTTCCTACCCTACAGACACAGGTGTTGGGCACCCCCTGCTCGCTCCCCCACACTGTCCCTGCCACCCCTAGTGTCACCGCCGCCCTCGGGGACAGAGCAGGAGGGTTCTGACCTCTCGTCCACCCTCTGGAGCTGCAGGGTATAGCGGGAGATGAGGTCTCGCACGGTGGTGCCAGGGCTCAGCCCACAGTACAGCTGGAAGACGTCCCTGAGGCTGGCTCGCTTGTGCCCTGCAGGGACAAGTCACCAGTCAGCTGCCCTGTCCCCCTGCCTCCACCAGCAGCCCCAGGCAGGGTCACTGTACCTTGTTTGGTGACGTAGGACAGACACTCTTCCTGGAGACACTTGTCATCCACCAGGTCCTGGACCTTTGGTGTGGTGCAGTACACGTTGGAATACTGGAGGGTGAGGCAAAAACAGCTCTGCTCAGAGACAGCCTACAAGAAACAGGCTCAGCCCACTCCAACCCCACTGTGCCCACTCACAGCCACCCCAATGGCACAGCCACTGCCCAAATCCTGCTCACAGCCCCACCACCCTCCACGGCCTGACCCACCTGGAGTATGGAGACGAGTGTGACGACCCCGTAGTACCTACAGATGGACAGGAAGATGTGAGATACCTTCTCTGCCAGCACCCACCCTCCTCCTTGGGCTGTCCAGGCCCCTCCAGGCACTCACAGCAGGTTCTGCACGGCAATGCGCACCAGGTTCAGCTCCACATCAGCTTCTGCAGAAATCTTCTGGACGTGCCGAAAGCCATCGATGTAGGGCAGGATCTGGGAGGGGAGGAAGCAAGAGCTAAGAGGGGAGAAAGCAGAGGTCCAAGGCATCACCCCAAAGCCCAAGAAGCTCTCCTGTGTCTGGGCAGGCTCCATGCCCAGCAGCATTTTATCCTTTTTGTGGGTGAATGGTTTGCTCACACATGTGAATACAAAGGGAGTACCAAACCCTGCTCACGAATGTGGTGATCTCCAGGACAGCCCAACTCCCCTGGCAGTCTGGAAACAAATCTCTTTCAAAGCCTGCTGCCACGGTGAAGCACAGAGACCTGCTGGGTGGTGAGATCCCACTGGGAGTTGAAGAAGTCATCCTTGTCTTGGGTGAAGACGGGGACATCGTACTCCTGCACGATAGGGGGGTCTGGGCGCTGCTCGATCACCTTCAGGTGGATGGTGTTCGACTCATCTGCCCGGGAAAAGGGGAAGGCTCAGTCCCCAGGGAAACCTGTGCTCCCCCGGGGCTCACGACCATCAGCCCCAGGACACCACAATGCCACATGGAACAAGGTGTTTACAGCCCATTAATCCCATCTTGTCAAACCACCCAGGGCAAGGCTGTCTCAGACACTCCCAGCTCCAAGCACAGACAGACAGAGAGCTCCTGGGAGCAGCACAGGCAGAACAGACCCTGGCAGGGGACAGCCCAGCTGCCCCTCAGCACTGCCCTGCCCTGCTCCTGGGCCAGCAGAGGTGCCATACCTATGGGCAGGGTGCACTTTCCTTTGGCGTTCAGCTCCTCCAGCAGGATGGTCATGATGGGCACCAGCTTCTGTTTACTCTCCTCGTTGGAGATGAAGCCGCTTTCCAGCTGAAGAGAGCAGAAAATTGAGTCAGCTCCTCCCCACAGGATTACTGGCTATAGGAATCTGGATCCAGTTCTCCCGTAAAATTCAAGGTATCTGTGGGTAAAACAATGTCCTTCTCACTGTAAACCAGGCCCATATCCCAGCACTGCCCAGTGCCTCACAATGTGCCCCAGGACACCAGTGGGGTGTCCACACTCGACGGGGTGGACTGGGAGGCAGCCACGGCTCAGGTCTCACCTCGAGGGTGGTGAGGTAGCCAGCCAGCTTCTTCACGATGGGCTCCAGGGCACAGGCCTTGGCTCTGGCATCACACACAAAGCCCAGGTTGAAGAGCAGAGCATTCCGGCTGTACTTCTTGTGCTCGATGCACACGGGGCAGCCGATCAGCTTCTTCTCCATGGCCGTCCTGAAGGAAGACACATAAAATCTACACCCATGCCCTCGGGGAGAGCCGAGCCCTGCACGCGGCTAGTTCATGGGCAGCTCTGGAGGTGGGGGCTCTCTGATTTGTAGGAAAAATGACATCTAATCCCACTGCCACAGGGGTGTCCCCCCCCGCACCCTGCCCGGCGGGGACAGCGCGGGCCGCGGGCCCGGCGGGCACTCACACGGTGATCAGCTTGTTCTGCAGCTCGGGCTTCGTGATCACGTACACCTGGATGGTGTCGAACAGCTCCCGGGAGATGAAATCCTCCGGCACCTGCGGGGCACAGGGGGCTCCGTTGCAGCCAGCGCCCCCCGGCCCCCCGAGGGCGCGGCCCCGCGCCCCGCGCCCCGCACCTGGTACGTGATCTTGGGCCCCAGCGTCGGGTGGAACTCGCTGAAGAACACGCACTCGATGCGGCCGCCCATGGCGGCACCCGGCACCGTACGGCCACCGTACCGCCACTGCCGCCGGGGGCGGGCCCTCCCGGCTGAGCGACAGCGCCGCCCACCAATCAGCGGCGGCGCAGCGCGGGGGCGGGCCCTCCCCGCTGAGCGAGAGCGCTGCCGACCAATCAGCGGCGGCGAAGGGCGGGGACGGGCCCTACCCGCTGAGCGACAACGCCGCCCACCAATCAGAGGGGGCGCAGGGCGGGGGCGG
>VWZF01003317.1:313334-324558 GCA_013396755.1 Sclerurus mexicanus
GGGGACATGGGACAAACGGGGGGACACACGGACACGAGGGGACACAGGCGTGGAGCGGGGAGTGTGGCACGGGAGGGGCGGACAGGGGGATCTGGGGACGGGCCAGCACAGTCCTGAGGGGACACAGGGAGAGGGGGCAGCCCCTGCTGCCCCCCAGCCCTCGTGGGCAGCGTGTCTGTGACCCCACGGCTGCACTGCCTCCCTGCCTGTGCCCACGGCCTGCCCATCCATCAGCCGCACAAAGGTGTGAGAGCAGCAGCCCCCGTGCCCTGTGCCCCCCACGCGCTGTGCCCCCCAGCCGTGCCCGCACCCCCGGGCAATGATGCAGCCACCGCCTGTGAAGTGAAAATATGAACATTATTTAATAACTGAGTCTCTGTAATAAACCATTTGAAAATATTTTACAAGGAGTCACACGCACAATATCTTACAAATTGTCTTTTTGTTGGTTTTTTTTTTAAGTTTTCCAACTCTTCTGTACAAAAAAAAAAATTGAAACCCAAAGAAATTAAAAATAAATTAAAATCAATTAAAAACCCAACGCCTTTGAATGAGCAGAGAGAAGCTTTTGGGTAGGGACAGGGCAGGACGTGACCCCGGTGGGACGGGGGTGCCCGGGGCCACGCCGCCCCTTTGTCTCATTGTTTTTTAACTTAAAATAGACTATATATGTATATATTTATAGGTATGTATAGTGGTGGTTTTCTGGCAGAGCACCTAACTAGACTACAGAAGTACACACACTCCCGGTAACACAGAGCCATCTGTTCAAACACGGTTCCCAGAGACAGTAACCAAACACACACTGAAAAAGCTACAAGCAGAATGACCATTAATTAACCCCCAGCGCTAATTAGCGCCTGGCGCCCTCCCCAGCCCCCTCGAGGTGGCCGTGCCGAGGGGGCTCCCCTGGCCCCGGCGGATGGGGCGGCTCTGAGCGGGGTGCCCCGGGGGGGTGAGGGGCCCCGGGGGTGCCCGCCCGGGCAGGGACCCCCGGCACTGCCGGGAGCAGCGGGGGCAGGGGGGGTGGGAATGGCACCCCCTGCACCGCAGAGTCTCGGGGTGTCACGGCCGGGCACCCTGTGCTGGACCCCACCCCACGCACCCCTTCTGGATGGGTTTGTGGGGTGCCAGGGCTGAGCAGCGACTTGTCCCCTTCTTGGCGCCCAGCATTTTGACTGGGGGGGACAACAGCCCCACCTGAGCTCCCCGGTGCGAGCCCCGGCCCCTGGGGGCACCTCCCACCCCCCTAGCACCGCGTGCCCCTCAGGCAGGACCCCCGCAACACCCGGGGGCTGCTCCCCTCGCCGTGGCCGGGCTGGCGGCCCCCAGGGGCGGGCAGGGGGGCCGGCACGTCCCTTCTGGGGACATGTGGCAGCTCCCGCTCCACTTGCCACTGTGGGGCATGTGGCGTGACCCGCTCGGGGGCACATCCCTGTCCCCCAGGGGACAGGCAGGACGTCCCCCTGACCGGCGCGGTGTCTTTGGCAGGGCGACGGGGGTAGGGCAGGGCTGGGGGGTGACAGAGCTGGGCGGGCAGGATTCACAGTGATCTGCAGAACGGAAAAGAAACAAAACACATTTTCCCCCCTCCTTTCACCCCAGTATCTGTGCCCAGGAATAGCCGAGCCAAGCGCAGGGACCAGGGCTCCACCGTCCCCCGCCCCTGCCCCTGCGCGCTCCCAGCCCCAGCCCGCAGAGATGCTGGAGCTGCCCCACGTACCCGGGGGCCGGTACCGCTGGAACAAATAATACTGACCCGCACAGTCAAGTCCTTTTTTCTCTTTTTTCTTTTTTTTTTTTCTTTTCTCCTTTCCCCCCCACCCTTTCTTTTTCTTTTTTTTTTCCTCCCGTGTGTCCTTGTTGCTGACAGTAAACCCCGCCGGTCTCCAGGTGAAAATGTTGGAAACTCGATGTAGAAAGATCTGCTTTAAAATCTTCAGACTAAAAAAATAGGCGAGGTGGATGGTGGGGGTCGCGGGCGGGGGGCACCGACGCCACTTTTCCGAGTCCGAGCGGCCGGGAGGGCGCGATGCCGGGGCACCGCTCCCGGTCCCCGCTCTGCCGGGGAGCCCCTGCCCGCACCCCGGCTCTTCTTTGGCTGCGGCCGGCGGGGAGAGCGGGGCGGCATCGCGGGGGTCCCCGGGGCGGCGGAGGGAACGCCGCTCCCGCTCCACCGGGCCGGGGAAGGGGATGGAGATGGAAGTTGAAAGAAAAGAGAGCTGGCGGGGGCGGCCAGGGGGGCTAAAGGCAGGCGGCCGGGGGCAGCGGGTGCCGGCTGGTGCTGGAGTAGAGGAGCAGCAGCTGCAGGGAGAGCAGGACCCCCAAGGAGGGGGCAAAGGAAGCCCCTCGGCCGCAGTCTGAGGTATCTTCCTGGGCGGGCAAAGAGAGAGGGGCTGTGGGGCACCCTCAGCAGTGCCTTGGCACCACAGGGGCACCCACCACCCCCTTGCAGCCCAGCTACACCTCCTGCCCTAGGGCCCCTTTGGTACCGCCCCCCCCAGAATAACCCTTGGTGCTGCTCTCCCTGGGACCCCCATGGCTCTGCTCTCCCCCCAGGAGGGCACCCCATGGCATTGCTCTCCTAAGGACCCTTCATAGCTCTGATCTTCCCAGGGGGCACCTCAAGGCTCCTGACCCTTCACTCTGGGTCCTCCCAGTGCTCCAAACCCCCATCAAGGGGGTGCCCCCACAGCACTGCACCCCTGGGATCCTCTCATGGCTCTGTTCCCCTCAGGGGGACACTCCATGGCTCTGCTCCCCCACTGCAGGGGCACTCACCCCTCCTTTTCCCCCCCGGAGTGAACCCCTCAGCTCTGCTCCCCTGGGGTCCCCACACGGTTCCAGTCCCCTGTTCAGGGGGAACCCACTGCCTCAGTTTCCCCTCTGGGAGCACCCCACAGCTTTGTTTCCTTGGGGACACCCCATGGCTATGTCCCCCCTTCCCCCAGGGGGCAGCCCCAGCTCCCATCCCTTCCCAGAGCACCCCCCAGCTCTGCCCCCCCTGCACCCCACGTACTGTTGCATTGTAGTCGAAGCAGATGTGGGGGCCTTTCCGGTAGCGGGGCCTGTCCACCAGCTCACACTGGTTGGGGTCCCTCGGGGGGGCTTTGCAGGTCAAGGAAACCACCAGGGACACAGCAGCGAGGGCTCATGGGACACCCCATGACCACCCTCAGCCCCTCCGGCCACAGGCCAGCTCCCTCCACCTCTGCCCAACCCCACAGCTCCTTGCCCTGCTGCCTGTCCCACAGATCCCACGTGTCCCCCCACCCCTGTGCCACGACACCCCGGTGGGATGCAGCTGGGCCACCAAAGGATACCTCTTACCTCTGCCTGCATCAGCTTGACAGACTCACACTGACTGCAGAGGGGCTTGTCAGCCACCACGAAGAGCAGGTTGGTGTTGGCCAGTCTCTGTGCGTGGAAGAGCCTGGGGGTGCGATGGCAGTGGGGACCCCAGTTACCCTGTGCCCTGATCATGTCCAGTCCCTGGTGCCAGCCCTGCCGGCACATGGCTCTGGGGAGGCTGACCCAGCCCAGTTTTACTCCTGTCCTTATCCTCTTCCCTATGCCCATTCCCAACCTCATCCCTGTCCTCATCCCCATCCCTGTCCCCTACCTCATCCCTGTCCCCAACCTCATCTCCATCTCTGTCTCCAACCTCATCCCCATCCCCATTCCCTGCCCGCCCCATTCCCATCTCCACACCCATCCCCATGCCATGGGGCATGGCAGGGACTGGGCACCGATGGGCTCTCAGGGCCCATGTCCGCGTGGAGAAACCCTGTGGACATCATCACCCATAGCCCATGGGGACACTACTGTCACTCTCTGTCCCCCCATTCAGGTACCGCAGTCCCCCCCGAGTGCTTCATGGCCTCTCCTATAGCCCCCATGCAGGTGGGAGTCCTGGCAAAGGCAGCCTGGGGGGTGTGTCCAGCCCTGCCAAGGGGGTGGGACAGCGGGGACAAACCCACCTGGAGCAGTTGCCGCAGTCAATGATGGCATTGTAGGTGGCGTTGACGGTGCTGAAGTAGTACTGTGTCTGCTTCATGATGCAGCTCGTCTCCCTGGCCTCCATGCTGTCCCCTGCCACCTCCTCTGTGCCAGCACAGTGCCGTGGGACAGGGGCCACCCATTCCCCACCACGCACCCCCCACCACGGCCCCTCCCCATCCTCAGTCCAGGTCTCCCTGGGGACTCACCCGTCTGGAACCAGCTGCTGTAGGTGAGGCCATACAGGAACTGCTGGAAGAGGGACCTGGGGAAGGAAAGCATGGCCACTTCAGTTGTCCCAGCCCCAAGGACACCCCTGTGTCACTCCCCAATGGAAACGGCCCCTGGGGAGGGGACATGGCAGGACTCACCAGGCTGCAGCCGAGGTCCACCAGGCGATGCTCAGTAGATCGGCCACGGTGGGCTGTGGGCAAAGAGGGGGGCAATAGCTGGTGGGTTCCCCGTGCAGGGCACTGGGGATACACTCATGTGTCCCCGAGCTCATGGATCACCTGGAAGCCACCATCCCTGTGGGTGCTCACCACAAAGACCCCGCGGGGTGCAGCGCCCGTGTTGCTCGGGGCCTCCGGGGTGCAGACAGACTGGAAGTCATAGGACTCCTTGCGGGTGTAGAAGGAGTTGTTGTAAAGAGCAGACATCAGGTTGGCATCCACTTCGCTGAAGAACTTGCCCACCTGGGATGGGGACACTGAGTCTGCATCCAAACACCTCCTCGACATGGGACTGCTCTGGTGGGGACTCAAGTGGGGCTGTGCCATGCCAGTGGTGACATGAGCTCAAAGGTCTCAGCTCCCCCCTGGCATTCCATACTCAGGAGAGCTGCGGGCACTGCTCACCTGGTACCAGTGGTCCTCTTGGTTGGAGAGCACCAGAAAGCCCCCATCGTCAATGAGGACACAGATGAGGTCCTGGGGAAGGAGGGCAGTGTCATCCATGCCAGGCCATGCCCAGGGCAAGACAGACCAGGCAGGGTGAGGGATGATGGGCTGTCAGGCAGGGGGGCCAGTGTGGTGTCCCCAAGTCTGGGTGCTGCTCAGAAGCATCTCAGTGCTCCCTGCACTGGCTGCAGAGAGCAGGAGACACCACCCACCCGGGGGGTTTAATAGCCCTCTCAGGGTGGGTCCACAGTTCATGGGGCAACCCCTGGGGCTTCATTCCTGCCAGGTGGGTCAGGGCCTGGCTGAGCTCTGGGAGCGGCAGGGGACAGAGTGGGTGCACAGGCAGCGTGGGCAGGGAACAGGGAGCCCTCCCAGCCATCCTCTACTCCCCCACCAGGTGCCCCCACCCCTGCCCACCACTCACCTTATTGTTGGCCTCACAGTCCATCTCACAGCTGGTCGAGGGGTCGCACTGTCAACCGAAACCAGGGCAGAGGGACAGGTTAGCAGGATGGTCATCACCCCAGAGCTGTCCTCCTGGCCAGAAGGGGACACACGGGGTGGTGTCCCCAGGGGCTGGGGACAAGTGCCCCCAAGCAGGGTGACAGGCAGGGCTGTGCGGGAGGAACAAGCCCAGTGCAACCGCAGGCACCATGTCCCAGCAGTGCTCCCCAGCAGCAGAGCTCCCGCCCTGTCCTGTCCCCATCCCCATTCCCTGTGCCAGCCCTGGGGACGTACTCGGCGGGCGCCCAGCTGGTCACGGTCCGTCCGGTTGCTCGCCAGCACTTTGAACTTCTCAGCCCAGGCCTCCAGGTCCAGCTTCACCCCCACCACTGGGACAGTGGGGAAACAGGGTGAGCTCTGGCACAGGGGGGTTATGAGGAACCCCCCCAGCCTGACGTCAGGGCACCCAGCCCCCTGCCTACCTGCTGGCTTCAGAGTCTTGCCCCCGATGCTGAGCTCCACGGCGGTGCTCACCAGGATCCCGATGGTGTTGTTCTCCAGGTCCAGCCCTCGGTAACCAGCTGTGGAAGGCAGGGGGTGCATCAGGGGATGCATGGAGCTAGCAGCAGCCTGTGTCACACCTCACTGTCCTGAGCTGGCACCCACCATCCCGGTAGGGTGGCTTGAAGATGTAGCCCTTGTTGTCCAGGCTCCTCCGGTAGAAGCTTGCGTTGAAGGGCTCCGGTTCCTCCTCCCAGTCATCTGCAGCCCTGGGTGAGAGCAGCCATAGCCATGACTGTCACTGTCACTGCCCAGCAGCAGCAGACATGTCACCGTGTGTGCTGGACACTCACTTGTTAGGGAAGACACGGGTGATGCCCCCGTCAGTGGCTGCGAAGACAGCCAAGAGGCTGTACCTGCAAGGACAGGGGCCGGGCATACCGAACATCAGTGAGGTTTCGCTCTGCTCCTGTCTACACAGCCCAGCCCAATCCTCTGCTGTCCCAAGACAGTGCTGCCCACCCCAGACCACTTCCCCTTCACCTACGTGTTGAGGTCCTGGTCCCTCCAGACCCGCTCCACCAGCTGCTGCGTGATGCCCGTGTCCAGGATCAGGTTGTGCAGGAGGAAGTTGTCACCTTGAGAGGAAGATGGAGAGGAGGAGGAGGTGAGGGGTGGCCCCATGGGGGCCACCTGTGCCCCCTGCTCTGCCCCAGCATCTACTCTGCAGCAGCCCCCAGGACTCCAGCCCCCCATATTTCACCCCTTGCCCCATGTCCCCCTGAGCCCCCATCCACCTCCAACCTCCCCAGCAGCCCCCCCACCAGCCATCCCAGCTACTCACACTGCTTGGAGTCTGGGGTCACCTTTTCCATGAGGGCAATAAAGTTTTCCAGGAACTCGGTGTTGTTATCCGACAAGTCGAGGTCTTTGCAATACTCTCTGGGGTGTGGGGGGACAAGGTTTGTCGTTTGTGGGGATGGAAAAGGCAAGGTCAGTTCTCCCCTGGGGACAGCGGGGTGGGTGCTGGCCGTGCTGCCAGCACCGGGGCTTGCTGGGGACACGGTGGTGGTGACGTGCCACCTCTCCTGTGAGTGTCACCCCACCTGGACAGCCGGCTGTGGGCATCTCTGCAGACTGCCCGGCATCCAGCCCCGCTGCCTGCAGAGCCACCAGTGCAGCGTCACACCAGTCACCAGGTCCGTCACTGCCATGGGCACTGAGGTGCCACCACCTCTGCTGGGGCCAGGATTAATGGATCCCAGTTTGCCCAGAGTGGTACAACACTGAGTCCATCTCTCCCCATACTGGTGGGACTGGGTGCCTCTGACACCGTACTTACCTGTGGGGCCTGATGGGCACTGCTGTGCCTACCCTGCCCTGCTCCTGCAGCACCCGAGGGAGTGGGGGCTCCATTGTGGGTGAGAGCAGGGGTTTGCCTTGGGAGACCCTACAGCTGCACTGGCAGCACCAGGCAGGCACTCACAGCCGTACCTGCACCCTTTGCACAGGCGGTTGGGTGCTGGGTGAGCCCTGGCTGGCAGAGATGGGTTCTTGCCCACAGGCATTGCTGGTCCCAAGCCCCTCTGGGAACGGACACCATGCTGGGTGCTGTGTCCCTGCTTCAGTCTGGGACACCCTGAGTGCAGAGTCCCAGCCCCACCAACGCCAGGGACAGCTGTAAGCTGTTGGCCACCATGAGGCTCTGGCTGGGCACCCCAGGGTGCCGAGAGCCTCCCTTCCTCAGCGGTGTGGCTGCAAACAGTATCAGGGTGTTCTGGGCCCCCTGCATCTCAAGACCTCTCTGCCAAGCTCCTGACTCTACCAAAAACCTCATTAAGAGGACAAATAATGGAGCAGAGGGTGGCAGGGAGCATGCCCACAGGGCAGCTGACAAAGCTGGGGCACCGTGGCCAGCCTGGCTCAGCCCCTCAACCCCTGGTCGGGGTGAGCAGCCACCTAAATATCTACACCGACACGCACAGATACAGGTACTCACACACCCACGGGGGATGGGGATATACGGTTTCTGAAAATTTCCAGTGGCCCGTGGGCATGGCAGCGCCGGCAGCAGGTCATACAGTCGCCCTGGGTGCTGGGCACCCCCCATCACGTGGCTCCTCCCTGCCAGGCTGGCACCCACCACAGGAGGGGTGCTCACAGAGCTACTTTGGGGGCGCTGAAGGGCCCGCCCTGACCTCCCTGTCCAGCTGCACCCATCACAGAGCCCCATGCCAGACACTGTCCACATCACTCAGCCTGGGCAGGACAGTTGAGGTGCAGATCCACTCCTGGGGCTCAGGCATCACCTCCCTATCCATCCCCTTAGTGAACTTATGGGCCAATCTTTCAATAACAGGGTTTTCCGGTTTCTCACTAATACTCTGCTTTGGCTCCCACGTGTCCTGGGCCTCACCCCCACTGCCCCATGAACAGCTTGGAGAACTAAGCTCCCCCTAAAAAAAGCCAGGGCTGCATATTGACTGCCCACTTTGCGCTGCTTTATTCAGGGTTAGCGTAAGTGAGTGATGTCTGCTGTGGGCCAAGAGGGTCAGGGTACCCACAGGTGGTCGCTATTACCTCAACCTGCTACAGTCCCCCAGAACTGCAAAGACAAAATATCCCCTAACAGGGCATTTAGCTGCTATAACGACCTATCTGTAGAGAGGTGATGAGCTTGTGATGTTAACTAGGGCTGGTCAGAGGTTGCACAGTGGGAAGGGCAGGGTGCTGGCAGAGCCCTGGGGCTCCACAAACACCCCACAGAGGGGATGGCCCTTCCTTCCTGTCCGTCCAGGGGCCACTACTCTGTCCTCATGTCCCCATTCCCACCTTGTGGCCAGCAGCCTCCCGAAACCCCTTGGGCATCCCAAATTTGAGCTGAAACCCACCCTCCCTTGTCCCTCGCCCCCAGCACGACTGTATGATGCCACCACCGGCCCCTGGCTCAGCGGGGGATTTTCAGAAACTATACCTATATATGCACGCGCAGAGGTCGGGCCACACCGGGTGCATATATACTGTGTGGGATGCAACCGGGTGGCGGAGCGGGGCCGGGGTCCCGGCAGCAGCCCCCTCGGCCGAGCGGGCACACGACACACACAGCCACGGGGCAGGGGGAACAAGGCACAATGAGGCGAGGATGAGGGCGATGGTGGGGTCGGCAGCGGGGCCGGGGCGGATGCACACCTCGGCAAGCGCACACGCAAAGCTACCTGGGAGCAATGAACACATGTCCCTCCGACTCAAAGCTGTTGGGCAGCAGGTATTCAAAATCTGCAACAGAAAGGGAAGGTTATCCGGCGGGGAGCGAGGGAAGCGGGGGCCAGGAGGGAGAGAGACGGACAGAGAGAGAGAGAGAGGGGAGGGAATCGGAAGAAAAAAAAAAAGAAGGCATTTGCTGCTCTTGGTAACAAGAGAGGAAGGAAAAGGCCGTTCTGCTGTTGCTGGCACCGCACAGGAAGGAAGGTTATAGCCAAATCAGGAGAGGTTTGCCCATCTCGGCTCGAATTTGCTCGGTCGCGGGCTGAAGGCACGCAGTTGCGTACATGTGGCCGGTGGCGTGTACGCAGGGACACACAGACACACACACATATATATATGTGCGCACATGTATATATATGCATGTTTGGGAGGGCAGGGGGGACGTCTCTCTCTCGGGGAAGGGGTGGTGGACAAGGGCAGGGAACCACATGCTGCGCTCCTGGCCGGAGGAGGATCACCAGAACACTCGGTTGTCGGGAGAAAAAAATAAAGGAGTTTTCAGGCATCGACATGGCCAGAGGGGAACCTTGCCGAGGACAGTCCAACCAGAGGCTCCCGCCCTGCACAGGGCCGTGCAATGCGCTAACGGGCTCCACTGCCAGGCACCGGTGCCCCCTCCCTCCCTGGGGGTTGGGACCCCAATGGGGACGGGATCAACGCTCGCCCACCAGCGCACTCTGCTCTAACAGAGAGAGGGGTGCAGCCCAGCAGGTTTGGGGTGTCTCCTGGGAACGCCCTCGGCAGAGGGGCAGCAGATACGGGGCTCAGCTCTTGGGGGCGAGCCGGGTTAGAGGGTGCATGGAGGGGTGCTATGGGACATCCTGGGGACAACGTCCCCCACAGTGGGCACTGCCACCCCCTCGCCCTCCCGCCGGCTCCTGGTGCATTGCACGGCACAGCCAGAGGTTGGACTGTTGCTCTCTGAGGGCTGTAGGCAGGGGCTGGATACAAGCCGATGAGAGGAAGAGGAGAAGGAGGAGGAGAGGAGTACAAAACACTCGTAACTTGGTCCATCAGCATTGCCATCACAGGGGCGTCGGGAGGAGGCAACTCAAGGCTGATAGAACAGGGCTGAGGTTGACACTTCCACCTCCCCGCTGTCCTGCCCGCCTGCCCCTGTCCCCCATGTCCCGCATTGCTGTGGACCCTGCAGCTGTCCCCCTGCCTGTGCCAGGAGCAGGTGCTGCTGGCAGTCACTGCTTGCAGGACAGAGTGTGGCAGTGGGTCCCCTGGGGATTGTGTGCATTGGGAGTCCCCTGGCCCACCACGGGGCTGCACAGGAGCTGTGAGCCTGGCCTTACGGGCCCCTCTGGTATCATGGGCACATGGGCCAAATCCTGCCCTGTGTTGCATGGGTGGCATCCCACTCCACTGTGGTACTGGCCCAAGCACACCCAGCCTGACTCAATGGGACTTTGGGTTCAAATTTGGCTGCTCCCAGGAGCACAGACAGTACCAAGACACTGCGGCTGCCAGGGGCTTCATGCCATGCTGGGTCCCAGGGCAGGGGGGATGGCCACAGAGCAGCCGTGGGGGCAGGCAGTGCAGCACCCCTGGGCTCAGCCATCCCGTGTCCCCACAGAGCCAGGCCTGCTGTCACCTGTGCAGCTGGGCAGCATTGCCCCAGGGTGGTCCCATCCCCACCTCCACAGAGGGTTTCTGCTTGGGGGGCTGCCCTAAAAAAGCACGTCCCAGAGGGTGAAGGCAGTGGAGGATTGGGTCCCACACCTGCCCTTCTTCCCTGCCACATTTGGGCACCCACCCCACAGCCCCCCGCTCCCTGCACAGCCCTATCCCTTTCAGGTTGAGTTGTCTTAGGGAGGAGGAAGCAGAGGAGCTGGGAGAGGGAGCTGGAGGAGACGAGCGGGGGAAGAGGAGCAAGAAGGGGCTGCGGTGGGGAGGAAGAGCGGGGCATCCAACTAGCTACAAAAAACCTTGTGGATCGAAAACGGCAGTTTCATACGAGATCAGCTCTTGAACAATATCGAACCAGGTTTGGGAGTGATGCACAGGGAGGGAGTGGGGATTTTTGTGACAAAGCTCTCATGAACAGAACAAGGCATGTTGCTTTCAAATAAAGGGGGAACTGGAGGAGAGGAGGAGGAGGAGGGGGAGGA
>VWZF01003317.1:324591-352202 GCA_013396755.1 Sclerurus mexicanus
GGGGGAGGAGGAGGAGGGAGGAAGGGCGAGTTGGTGGCGGTTTGCAGGTTTGGCGTGGCAAACGGGCAGGGAGATGGGCAAGCAGGGGGGCTGGGAGGGACTGGACACGGGGCAGGGGACAGGGTGGTGAAGGTGAGTGGTCTGAGACTGAAAATACTTGCCCTTCATTTTGATGTTTGGAACTGTGTGAATCCACCATAGAGAGAAAGCAAGAAAAACAACAAACAAAAAAACAACAAACAAAAAAAAAAAAGGGGTTGGGTGGAAAGGGGGAAGGGGGGCACAAACAATATTTTATTCAATCGACGTTTGAATAAAAATATTGTGTATCATAATCATACCAAAAGGAAACCTCTTGCAACAACATGAAGAAAACAAAAGATAAACCCAGTAACAAAAGGAAAAGGCCACGGTGAAATAAGAACAAAAAAAATGCAAAGATATAACTAGAGAAATATATAGATATATATTCAATACTCCAAACGAAAATGAGAGTCAGTAGCAAACAGTTGCAACAGTCTTGATATCAAAATGTCCTCACTGAGTCAGGGGCATGCACGGCACGGTGGGCAGAGCTGGGGAGGACGAGGGGATCCCCCCTCCCGGGGATGGGGACAGCCTGACCTCGTCCCTGCAGGGACATGGGGCTCCTGCCCATGGATGGAGGAGGGGAAAGGGGCTGGATCTGGAGCAGGGCTGGGACCGAGCCACCAGGGCAGCTGAGGGGGAGAAACAGGGGGAACCGGAGGGCAGAGGGGAAGGGTCCGGTTCTCCCATGGGGGAGAAGGTCCCCAGGAGCAGTGTGGACCTGAGGTGGGAAAAAGGCTTGGGGGTCGGGGGAGAGAGAAAGAGAGAGAAAGGGGGGGCCAGGCTAACACACAAGTACACAGATTAATTCCAAATAAAAATCAAAACTAACCGAAACTGAACTCATAAAAAGAATAAATGGCTTAAACCGAAACCAAAGAACTGTAATAAATCAAAAGAAATTAAAGAGATCCATGCAAACTTTCCCGGGCTCACAAATTAACTGGCTGCTACAGCATCATCCCTCGTCCCCAGGAGGCGAACAGGCAGCACATCCCTGCCTGCACCGGCACCGCCTGCCTGCGCCCAGGGCTGGGGTTTTGGGCTGCAAAGCATAAGGACCAAACCCTGGCACCCGGGGCACCTCAGGCAGGCAGCTTGCTTTCCCTCTGTGCGCTCACCTCTACTCACCCCTCTCTTATTTCTAACTTTTCTCTTGTTTTTCCTCTCACAGTGACCCCTATCTCTTTTCACAAGTCTTTGCTTCGTGTTTCTCCCCCTGACAGCCGCGGGCTGGTGTGGGGTGAGCGGGGGGGCAAGAGGGCAGTGGGGAGAGCCAGGGGCTACTTACACTTCACTTGCAGGATCTGGTCACTGAGGTTGGCCTGGATGTAGTAGGTGCTGTAGGGAGGCAGAACCAGCCCCAGGCTGTGGAAGGGGGAGAGCAGACACGTGGTGTAAGGCTTTACACTCACCCAGAATCCTCGGTCAGCTCCCAGTCCCTGCCCGGCACCCTCTGACAGCAGCTCATCCCAGCCAATAGCAGGCAGCAGCCTCACTGGCCTGCTGCATCCTTTCCTCCAGGAACTGCAGCCAGCACTGTCCTGAGGCATCCAGGGTTGTCCCCAGAGCACCTAGGGTTGTCCTCAAGGCACCCAGGGTTGTCCCCAGAGCATCAAGGTTGTCCTTAAAGTACCCAGAGTCATCCTGGGGCATCCAGCGCCATCCCCAGAGCACCCAGGGTTGCCCTCAGAACACTCCGGGTCACCTTTGGAGCACACAGAACTGGTGGCACCCCAGGTCACCCCCAGCACACCTACTGCCATCCTGGGGTAGTCAGGTTCATCCCCAGAGCACCCATGGCCATTCCCAGAACACGTAGAGTCATCCTGGTGGCACTCAGGGCCATCCTGAGAGCATCCCTGAGCACAGAACGTGGCACGCCTGTCCAGCCAGAGCTGAGAGGGGCAGGATGTGCCAGCCCAGGAACCAAGGGAGATAGATGTGGAAGAGGAACACAGTACCCCTGTGAGGGAGGAAGGCAGCAAGAGACACAGCCCTCGAAAGAAGGGACAAAACCTTCCCAGAGAGGAGAAACCAACGACAACCATTATACAGGCACCAGGAGTCAGGTGAGCCAGGAAGGAGAGGGACCCACCAGCGAGGAGTCTGGCATGCAGGATGAGGGAGGGGGGTGGAAGAGTAGGTGTCAGGAAGTGGTGCTGGGGCTGCTGACAGAGCAAACTGGGCTCCTCAGTGCCAGCTGCAGCAGCCAGTAGCCTTTGGTGACAGTGTTTGTGCCAGGTGTTGCCAGGGATAAGCAGGTAAGGACCACATTCCTGACTTTCATCAGGTCACACCTGCACCAGAGCCACTGGGATCTGGACTTCCTCCCTGAAACACTCCTCCAGCTCATCCTGTCTGTGCTGGGCAGCATGGTCTGAGCATTGGAGCAAGCACCGCAGAGGTGGTGGCACCCCAAAAAGCACATCAGATGGGGTGGCATCCCAAACCACAGATGTCAGGAGGAGGGTGACTTCCTTCTGTTCAGTGTTGGTGGTACCCCATGCTGATGGTGTCCCAGGGAAACCCAAGCAACATCCTTATGCAGAGCAGAGCCATGGGAGAGAAGGGTCCCTGGCAGCACCTTTCACCCCTGCTGGATAAACCTACAGCGCTGGCCACAGCTGTGTCACCTGGTGTCATTGTCCCCTCATGGACCATGCTGCTTGGCTCCAGAGGGGTGACACCATGGGGGACAGGACTGGCAATGTTGGATGGTAGTTGTGACCCTTGCCAGCTCCTCCTGGGCTGGGTGGTGAGGAGGAGGAGGGTACAGTGGGCAACAGCGGGACCACATGGCTCCTCACAGGATGACGGCAATACGAGTTGCACAGCACAGAAATGATGATGCCAGGGTCTCTCACATATCTGCTGGCTCAAACTGGTGCGACCTGGGTGGTGAATTCAGAGCTTTGCTCTCTTCTGCCTCTGCAGTCACTGCCTGTGTTGCAGGGTGGGCATGTATCACTGTCACCCATCCTAGAGCAGGCATGAGCCTCTGACTGAGCCAATGGCTGGGTAGGCAGGTGGTGGCACTGGTACCCCTTGTCCAGCCCCTTGCACACCAGCCCTGCAGTCTGTGTGAAGTGCTGGGACTGTGTCCCAGCTCTGCAGTACCAAACACTGTCAAGCAGCACTTTTGGGAGTGCCCTCCAGCACATGACTAGCTGTGTGCAATGGTGTGACAGCACATTTGCAGCCCTGCAGTCCATGGGACACATCCGTGGTGGCCTCAAGGACCTTGGAAGCTGCAAGCACAAGCCCACATCCCTGTGCTGCTGTGGGTCCAGCCAGTGCAGGGCAGTGACACTCACCTGTAGTTGGTGCTTTTGATGGGAGCCCACGTGTAGGTCCGGAACACCTCGTCGATGTATTGCTGTGGGTCAGAGCGAGCCAGTCAGGCCTGTGTGGTGCCAGGACCTGCTGGCACGGTGACATAGGGCCCTGTGCCAGATACAGCACATCACTCCCCGCTGCCAGGGCTGGGCGCTCAGGACAACAGCAGCTTTGGCTATGACCCCCTTCCCCTGTAGCATTACCTCGTCCAGAGACTTGATGAGGGTCTTGATGAACCTCTGCCCGTCATTGCCATCAATCATGCTTCTCCGGATCTGGGGGACACAGAGGAGGCAACTCAGGGCCACAGAGCCCAGCCATGTGCCCATGGGCACCCACTCCAGTGGGGTGGCACTGAGGACCTGTGGGGTGCAAGGGTGAGCAACTTGGGGGGGCTCATCATGCTGACACCCACGGGACAATGACCCAGCTCCTGTCCCCACTGTTTGCCAGGCTTAGGATGAGGCACTTCTTAAAGCAGGTTGGAGAAGCTGAATGCCCTTTGCAGCCACAGACTGGGGTGGCCAGCCTGTACCCCAAAATCTGCCCCTGGTCTGCTCACCTCCTCCTTGTTTTCATCCTCCAGCTCAGCATCCAGGAAATCCAGCGTCACTGGCTCACGGAAGTTGATGATCTGCAAGCAGAAAGGGAGAGCCAGGGAAGGCCCCAAGGCTCCCACAGATGCCACTGAGTCCACACAAACTCATCACAACCCCCAGAATTAGCTCCTGAGGACCCTGGGAAGCTGTGAGTCCCTCAGGGCCTGAGTAAGCCCCATGGCTGCTGCCCTGATGGGCCTCTCCTCACCTGGGGCTGCAGGTTGGGGTGCAGCAGGACGTAGCCGTTCAGGTCGATGGCAAAGACATAACCGTTTGCCCCCAGCTGTGAGAGGACAGGAGGAGGAATGAGGATGGTCAGTCAGCTCTGTGGCATGGCACGCTGTGTTGTCCCATGCTGGTGTGGTCACACTCACCTCTTCAGGCTGAGCTCACCCTGTGTCCCTCCAGGGCTCATTCTATTCTATCCATTCATTTCTATTCTCAGGCCAATGAAATGTCTCACTCCTGGGGTGAGATTTGGCTCTGGATTTCTCCCACTGCCCCTTTCCCCAGGCCAGTAAGGTTTATTCCCTGATGACCCTGCAGGGGTTTTGGCTCTGCTCTGGGTCCCAGAGCATCACCCAGCTACGATCTCTGCTCACCTGCCTATCCTAGGCCCTGCCTGCACTCTTGACACCCTGCAACTGCCAGTGCTGTTGGAGGTGTTATGGGGTGCTGGGGGCACAGCTTGGGGCTCCCATGAGAGGGATTCCACACCAGGCTCAGGCAGTGCAGGGCAGGGACAGAGGGGAAGGGGCCTCCACGCACGTTGTATCGCGGGGTCAGCTTCTTGATGTCGTTGAGAGCCACGTCGATCCCCATCACGCCCAGGATGAGCTGGTTCTGGAAGGAAGCGTAGGGTGGGTGGTGGGTGGGAGCAGGGCTGTCACCTGCCACCTCCAGCGAGGGGACAGGGAAAGAGGAGGATGGACCTCTTCTCCCTCTAGGATTGTGTGGGTCAAATTTGGATACTGCAGGGGCGCAGGGTGGGATGTGCCAGCCCCTCAGCAGCCCCCCATGGAACACAGCACCTGCCAGGGTCTTGCAGCTGTCTCCACTGAACTGTGGGAGCTAACCAAGGCCATTTTCGGTCACAGGAATGGCAGTCGCTCCCAGTCTCACCCCAGAGAGGGGGGGCAGAGCAGGCAGCACACCAGGAGTGCCAGTGCCTCCCCTACCCACAGCCATGCATCCAGCACTGGAGTGTCTTCCCCACCCTGCAGCAGCCCCACAACAGGTGTCACAGTGCAGCCAGGGTGGTGGTAGCCACAGCCTCCTACCTTCCTGTCACTGCTGTCCTCCGTCAGGTTGAACACCGGCAGTGTGCCCGTCACCACCAGGCCCAGCCCCTGCACAAGCACAGAAAGGTGTCCCATGGCTCCTCACCAGCCTCAGGGTTGGGGGTGGGCAGCAGAGGGGGGTTACCCCTGCCCCAACAAGGGAGATGGAGGCATGTTCCGTGTGGGACCCTGGGGCTGGTGTCCCCACCCACATGTACCTCAGGGCTGTGCGGGACCCTGGGGCTGGGGGTCCTTACCAGGGCATCCTGGTAGACATTGGTCCACTGAACCTGCTTGGCTCGGTTCCCAGCCAGGACCATGGGTCTGCCCAGCACATCCAGGTACTCCTGCAGGGACACAGGGCAAGGGAAAGGATGACAAGGGAGCCAAATGTCTCCTTGGTCCAACGCAGTGACACCCTTGTCCCTATGCACATCCCAGGGATTATCAATAGGGTGCTTGGTGAGGCCCCCAGCTGCAGGCTGAGCTAGGGGAGGGGGCTTACCAGCTACCAAACCCGGGGGTACTGGCTCCAGCTGGGACCCCAACAAGCCCATCAATATGCAAACAAGGTGCTGCTCATCATCATCTGTGCATGGGCAGGGCAGAGGCTCCCCAGGCAGCACTAGCCATGGCACCCTGGCTCCCAGCCATCCTCAGGGCTGGGCTTGCTCCATTGTGCCTGGACCACATGGCTGCTGTCTCCACCAGCCTTTTGGGACCTTCTGCTGGGGCAGGTTTCCCTTATCCTGTCCCACCTTGGCAAAGCACACCTCTGGGCAGGGAGGCAGCCCTCATGCCACAGTGCCAGGCCTGCTCTGAAGGCCTGCCTGGGGACCCTCATCTCCTGCCCACCATGGCAGGGGGTGTGCACCTGATAAAGGACCAGAGAAGGGGCAGTGGGATGGAATGTGGGACAGACACCACTGGCTCTGCCGAGCAGGCTGCTGCTGGGGTTGGCCCTGCCCACGCTCAGCTCTGTGCTGATTAACGCCTCATGTTTCATAATTAGTCACTCAAAAGGCAGCAGGTCCACGGGGAGCTGCAGGAGATGAATTATTTCAATAGCACAGGGCCAGGCTGAGGGCTCAGCTCCCCAGCTTGCTGCCATGCTCACTGCCAGCTTTTGGGCTGCCCACAGTGAGGCTGGGGCTGCCTGAACTGGCCCCCAGGTAGGGCACCCCGGGGGGGCAGCTCTGCCTGCCTGCCCCTCCCTGCCTGCCCACTGCCCATACCTGTGTGTTGATGCGGATGGCACCGATGGAGGGGATCTCGAAGTAATAGCCTTGAGAAGGAAAGAGAAATGCAGCTGGAGATCAGTTGTCTGCTGTCCAGCAGTCTGGCTGTCCTGCTGTCCATCCCTCCAGGGCTGCAGCCAGTGCTTGGCTGGTAGCACCATGCACGGGAGCAGAGGGGTGAGCCCTGCACAGTGCAGCCCCCAATGCCTGTTGGGTGCCAGCCCTGCTCACCTTTGTTGGCACAGGCCATCCACTGCAGCGGGGTCACATCGTAGTTGTGCTGCCCAACGGAGAAGGTGAAGACCCGCACCTGTGGCAGAGTGTGGCAGTGAGGGCCATTTGCTGGGCACGCTGGTCTCCCACACTCGGTGCTCCCAGACAATGGCAACCTCCCCAGGACAGCATGGCATTGCCTGCCATGGCCTGCAGACTGTGCTGCCCACAGACAAGCGCAGGTGGACAGAAGACTCCTGGGAATGTTGGCTGTGCTAGTGGCAAAGGAGACTCCCTCTCCTTGCCTGGCCCTGGCCAGTCCTGTCCCTCAGCATCACTGCACTGGCCCAAGCCACCTACCCCAGTGGTCCTCATGCTGGGGCATTACTGGTCCCAGACGGGTCTGTATTCTCCCAGTGTGCTACATGGACCAGAACACCCCAGTCCCATGGGTTTCCAGACCCTGGGTGACAATGGGGACCTTCCTGCTGGTTCCTCTGCCTGCCAGCAGCCCTGCCCACATGTTTAGGGTGTGCTCCTCCTGTTGTCAGCATTCAGGGAGCCCACCAGCCTCATTCCCTCCCCAGCATCCTGTGGGGTGCCTGGTCCTGTGCCTCCTGCACCCCAAGGTGAGAGCCAGCTATAAACCCATTACCAGGGCAGTGGCTCAGTGCAGGAGCAGGCTGATGGGCAGGGAGGATGGCAAGGAAGCAAATGAAACAGAAGCCAGCAATGGAGCTGGAGCTGCTGGGTCTCTGCCTGGTGAGTGGCCCCAGCCCAGCACATGAACCCACAGCCCCTCACCGTTTTATTGGGCCAGTTGTACTTCTCAAAGACGTCCTGCACCCGGTCCTCACCGCCGTCCGTGAACATCATGATCATCTTGTTGCAGTTGGCACGTGTGATGTTGGACTGTGGGGCAGAGACAGCACCTGGGGCCGGACCCAGAGCCAGCAGCACTGGGCACGAGCCTGATGTGGCCAGGAGAGCTGTCCCCAGCCCATCTCTTCTCCCAGCCCCTTTCCCCAGGGTGAGGGTGCCCAGGGTGAATGGGCAGGAGAGATGCTGTCAGCTGGGGAACGATATTATGGCTATTGCTGCTTGGCACCCAACAGCGCCATCCATCTTTATTTAGCCTCCAGCATGGCTGCTGGCTGGATCTGGCCCCTCTGCCAAGCCCTGCTAACTTTGAATAATCTAGAGGGGCTGCAGCTCCAGCAAAACCTCAGCTACAGGATGCTGGGTGGTGGCATGTCTCGCCCAGCACTGAGAAGGAGGACAATGAGCCCTCTGCACACCCAAGCCCCAGGCACAGGGCAGCATCCAGGTACTCAGAGATCTCCCTTTGCCCCCAGCACTCACTCTGCCCCCCAGCCCAGCCCCCAGCTCACATTCTGCAGCTGGTCGAAGGCATACTCAAAGCCAGCCTTGTAGTCGGTCGTGCCCTTGGCCACCATCCCCTGCACGTCCTCCTTGAACACCTTCTTGTTCCGGATGTTGGCCTGCACCAGGTGCTTGAAGCACGACACAGGCTTTGCCTTCTCGTTGAACTGGGAGGCAAAATAGTGGGGAGTGGGTCACAGAAAAGGGATGGGGCAGACCCCAGCAGCCACAAGCCACGCATCACACTCAGCTCCCATGGGCGGCAGGCGGATGGAGCATCCCATGCCCCACATCCCAGGAAGGGCTGATGCTGAGACCAAAGCCTAGTGTGGGCTAAATCCAGCACTGAGCTGCCCAGTGTGGGTGCTGGCAGTGGGTGCTGCCAGGGCAGGGCTCACCTGCACCCTCATTTCTGCAGGACCCCCTGGGTTTGTGCAGGCAGCCGTGCTGTGCCTCCCTGTGCCGTCATCAGGAGCAGGTGCTGCCTCTCACTTATGGCTTCATTTGTTGGCAATTGGGCCCATTCATTAAGGGAGCAGTGATCCAGCTAACTGAGCCAGGCCAGACACGTTAATTAGCACCAGTGTGCCGGTGGCCAGACAGGGGAGGGCCAGCACTGGCTGGGCACCCAGCGATGCACAGATGTGATGGCACGGCCGCTGTGCTGCGTGAGGTCACAGGCTGGTGACATAGCCACGGGGTGCAAAGTGTCACTGGCTGGTGATGGACAGGAGGTGGCTGGTTGGGACTGCCCCAGAAGCACCTCTGTCAAATGCCCTGTGATGGGGGCAGGTTTTGTTTGCCACCACACACAGCCAAGCCCTGAGCAACCATTTCCTTGCTTATGTGCAGGTAGGTGGTTGAGAAGACCAAAAATGGTATTTCTCTCTGCAGAGTCCTTAGCCAGGTGAGTCTAGGGGCAAAGGGCTCCCGTGGCTGGGAGGTGCCTGGGGGACACAGCCCAGCTGCTCACCCAGTGGCACTCACCGAGGCCACATTGACATAGTCATCATCCGAGAGGGTGTCCAGCATCTCATAGACCGATGTCTTCATCAGCTTGAGGGTGAGGCCACTCACACTTCCGCTCCTAGCAGGAGAGAGGGGTGCGGGGGGCTCAGCAGGGAGGGGGTACAGGGCTTCCCACCAGTGCTGTCCCATGCAGCTTCCCTGGGGCCACTGGTGGGACAAACTGTGTCCCCATCCTGGCTCAGCCAAGCCACAGCCCTCAGTGTGTACTCACACGTCCACAATGATGACCATGTCCTTTGGGGAGGAGGCACCTTGGATGTACCTGTGGGGTATAGAGGGAGGTCAGTAGGATCAGTTCATTTTGAGGGGGGACCCCGACCCTGCTGGCCCATGCACCCAGGGCTGCAGTGACCTCATGGTGAGGAGCAGGGACAAGGTGGCAGTGGGCAGCTGGAGGTGAGGCTGTGGCTTGGTGAGGCACAGCAGACGGCCAGCAACCCACCGCTCCATACAGTACCAGCCTAATGAGCTCTAAATGCTAAACTCTTCCATCATCGCAGGCCCTTTTCTGCGTGCTGATTATGCTGACACACACATTCATATTAAGATGCTATTTACCCCCCTGGTAGCTTCAAAGGCCAGGCTGATTAGGTTATTTTTAGCTAGGAGGAGGAAAAATAATACTACTACGTAAATCTTCCCCACTGAAAACAATTAGGGAACCCTTCGAAGCACCCGGTTCTGCGCCCAGCCCTGCTGTGCCATCCTGTGTGGGAGGGGGCCAGCACAGTGCTCAGCACACACCCCAGCGCAGGCACAGCCAGGCACCCCTAGCTTCCCCATTCCCTCACGTGGGGCCTGATCCTGCCGTGGCTGAGGACCAAGGGAGCTTCGTTATTGGCTTGATCAGGATCAGGCCTTATGTGAATTAATTAGTGTGTTATTAGTATCAATTACTCACCGCTATTGGGGAGGAGCGGGGAAGGGGCAAGTTCTGATTGCTAATCCCAGGTCCTGATGTTCCCTAATTACGAGTGATTACCCGGGCAGGATGCGGGATGCTGGCACGTGGGTGCAGCATCCCCAAAGCGCCTTCCCCTGGTGCTGGGGTGCAGGACGTGCAGGCAGCTGCCCACAGGGCTCCTGCCCACAGCCTCAGTGCCCGCCCTGCGCCCCGGGGCTGGGCTGTCGGTGCGGCACAGAGCCCAACTAAGATGCCGCCTGTAATGGGTTGTGGCAGCGCATCCATCTCCGGCTGCCCGGCTCAGATGAATACCCTGGGCTCGGCGGGAGACGGCTGTGCTTAATGGTGCTATTCATCAAGGGAGGGGAAGGCGGGCGAGTGGCGCCGGTGGCCCCGTCCAGGCTGCGGGCGGGATGGTGGTCCCGGAACAGTGAGGGCTGTGTGCCGCACCAGATCCCGGCGGAAGGGCTCGATAGGACCCCAAAGGGGTGTCCCCAGGGGTGTGCTGCCCCCAGCACAAAAGGTGCTGCTGCTTCTCCGTCCGTGGCTGGCTGGATAAGCGGGTGGCCAGTCTGGCTAGTGGGCAGGGAGCTGCACTCAGCAGCCCACACACACATCAGCTGCCCCCCAAACTAGCTTTCCAGCCCCTACTCTGCAACACCACGCACAGCCACTCCATTAGGGACCAGTTAATAATTAATGTGGAGCAATCAAAGACAATTAACCACACTAGCAGGGCCATTAATTTTCTGACAAGAGGGGCAGCTTCCGATGTGGGCAGGGGGTGATCCCGTGGGATACAGGGCTCCCAGGGCACGTGTCAGAGACCTGTGCCCACTCTCCTCTTCATGCCTGAACTTTCAGGCAGCAAGTGTGGGCAGGACGGGGCTGTAACTCCTCCAGCTGACAAACAGTGCTGCCACACCAGCACCTCCAACTGGGCTAAGGGGAACCCGCTCAATCCCTCCTTGCTCTGTGGGCTAAATGGCTGCTCAGCTACCGCTGAGCCACAGCCTGGCGCTGCCTGCCCGCTCCTCTCTCCATCCTCCCAGATCACAGTTTCTGAGCTAGTTGTTTTCCCGTTTGGATGGGAATTCTGGCCAGGACTGAGTGCTGGCAGCCATGGCTGTGGTGAGAGAGCACAGGGTTGCTCTCCACACTTTCATCTGCACTCAAGGACTTAACTTTCCATCCTCCTATGGTTTTCCAGGAAGAGGGGATGAGGAGCCAAGAGCCACAGCTGAGATACCCCTGCCTATGGTACGGTGTCCCTTTGCCACGTGAAATGAAAAAGAGAGGGAGCTGGCTGTTCCTGGCCAGAACCCCCCTCCCCACCCAGCACCCCCTTACCAGGGCCGCCGGCGCACATCGTAAAGATCGATCTTATTGGGGGCTCTCCACGGGGTGGCTGTGGGGAGAAGGCAGGTGGTGAGCAAGGCAGGGGTGTCCTGGGGTGGGGGACAGGACAGAGGGATGCCCAGGGCTGAGGAAGCAGCAGGCTCCAGTGGGGAGCTCACACCAATGGGATTTGGCACAGTTTTGGCATCTCACAGCAAGAAGGGCCCAGGCTGCCCCTGGCCAGCCCCCCGCCCCTCAACCACCCCGCCACGCACCGGGGTAGTAGCGGGTGACGCCAGTGGCACTGCCAAAGACCTGCCAGAGCAGGGAGGGATCCTCCTTGCGGTTCTCAATGAAGACATCCTCCAGTGCCTGTGTCCAGTTCAGCTCGTTGAGGATGACGGTGGCTGTGGGAGAGAGAGCCAGGGGTGGGCAGGTGGGTGGGGGCAGCAGTGGAACTGGGGGTAAGCTGAGGGGTGGTGGGGACCACAGTGATTGCAGGGAGGGAGGGGTGTGTCCCCTCTACCCCTTCCCATGTGGAAGCTCACAGGGGCTTTGCAGCTTCTCCCACATCCCCTGACTTGCTTGATCCCACAGGGCTCCAGCATCATCCTACTGTTCCTTGTCCCCAGAGAAACAAGCCAGCCTCCAGGGCTCCTAAGAGCGCTCACTGTCTCCATCTGCTCTGGGGCAGACACAGCCATCACTTGGGGACAGCTGGCTTGTCATCTCACCCCCTTCCCAGCAGAACACCCTGTGCCAGCCCCACTCCCCAGGGACAGCCACCAGCTAGGAAACTTGAAGCTTGTGTCCCCACGGGACATGTGGAGCCTCCTGGGCCCTGCTCTGCATTCCCGCTGGCCCTGCACCTGACACAAAAGCAATTAAGATGCCGGCAAACAGCAGTTTTAAATTATTCAGCTATTAAAGCAAAAGATAAGCTGCCGGCAGCCCCAGCCTGTGATTAATCAAGTGGGGCTGGTGGAGTGTGGGGAGGGGCTGGTGTGTCACAGAAGGTACAGGGCGAGTTGGCTGGTGAGGAGACTGTGGTGGTACCTCCCTGTGCTCACAGGGGGACCCCAAATGCTATGGGTGCCCCAAGCCTGGGGTGGGTGGGGGGAGTCCCACTGTGTTCACCAATGCTGGGTTGCCCCAGGACTGTGGCAGGGAGGAGGCAGGGGTGGGTGCCACTGCAGGAGTGAATAGCCAGCAGCACCCTCAGACCAGGCACTGCTCCCTCCTGGGGGACCTTCAATGCATTTTTGGGGTGTAGGAGCTATCAGGAGCACCCTGTCTTGGCACTGGGCAAAACAACCCAATGTGGTGCAGCGGGGAAGCCAGTGTGTGTTTGAGGAGTGTATTTAGCTCTCCTAAGGCTTCCTCCCACATTTGTCCCTCCTGGAAACATCATCATCACCCATTCAAGCATTCTCTGTGGTCCTCAGGCACTGGCAGGATGTGTGCAGGTTTCACCCGGCGTGAATCCTGGATCTCTCTATCCCAGCACCACTGCTGAAGATTTCTCCTTCCCTCAGGCAGCCATGCCTTCAAACCATGATTTACTCCATCCATATCTCCCCAGCCATCCCTCAGCACTGTGCCCACGCAGAGTGCTGTTATCTGGGCACTTAGGATGATTTCTTGTTTGGCTCTGCCACAGGACATGGTTTTTCCCTGGAGAAGGGGCCATGAGCAGGCTGCCAGGCTCCTACCTGCCTGGAGCAGCCCTGGGCAGTGCTGCCAGCCTCAGATGGGCACTGACATGTCCACGATAGCCCTGGCAGCACCTGCACCCGCAGCCCCTCTGGGCCCATCAGCCACACCAGGCTTGTACTGAATGGAGATCCTATACCCTTCCTGCACCCAAACACAGCCTTATGTTATCTCTGAGCATGAATGCAGCCCTTATACCTTACCTGGGCATGAATGTAGCCCCTTTATCACCGCTGTGAACAAATAAAGCCCCTATACCCTCCCAGCACACAGCATCTATGCTCTCCCTGTGCAGAGAGTGATGAGCCACTGGTCACTGGATGGAGGCTGTGTCCATGGTCGGGACAGCTCTTGTCCCCTTCAGCTGAGGCTAGACCTACCAGCCCCACTGGCGCCATCCCTGTCCCTGTCCCCACCTCATCCCTGTCCCCATCAGGGTGAGCCCAGCCCAGCTCCGCCTCTCCCGAGAGCGATTGCAGCTTTAATTAAATATGGCACAGTAAATAAAACACATATAGGATGTAATTTGTGTGTGTAGTGAGGGGTGACGGCGGCGGGCGTCTCCGCAGCGGTTTAATTAGCGTGCCAGGCAGCGATAGTGCCTCTCCGCCGGGTCCCACCGGGGAGATGCTCCCCGTCCACAGCTCTGCAGGGACTCGAGCCGGTGTCCCTGGCAAGGAAGGGCACATGGGTGGCTCCGTGCCCTCACCCCGAACAACTCTTTGTGGAGCAGCATCTGCAAACCCTTCCCTGCACCCTGGACTTCCAGAGCGCGCTGGGCATGGCCTTACCCCTGTGCCCACACACTGCTGTGCCCGTGGCTGCATCCCTTTTTCCAGTCTGGTAAGGAGCACGGGGATGATGTCCCCACACTGTGACACCCCCCCCTCCCACTGCCCCATCCCCTCTCCAGCACCCCTCTTTGAGCGGCTGAGTCCCTGGAGCATGCTCATCTCCAGTTTGCTCATCCCTAGTGGGGTGATGTACGTGGCGGTGGTGGAGCTCCAGCCGAGGTGTCGGCTGGCAAGCAGGGCTGAGGAGGAATAAATATCTCACCCTGCACAGCCCACCCGGCTCGCATGATGTGCTTCATTAGCTGCCTGCCCCGCGCTAGCTGGGTAATAAAACTAATTGCAAATGTCTAATCCGCTGCTGCCACCGTGGTGGAATCATTTGCACCGAGGCGGCTCTGAGCACAGCCGTGCCCGTAGCGAGCCCGTGTGCCAGGAACACACGGCCTGAGGCAGGAACGTGAGCTCAGCCCCCTCACCACCATCACCATCATCACCACCCAAAGACCTCGGCAAGTGCTGCTAAACAATGAGCTGTGGGCATGGTGGTGCCCTCGGTGCTGCGGGGCAACAGCGGGTCTGGAGCTGGGCACAGGATGCGGCCGGCGGGTGCTGGAGGATGCCCTCCAGCTGGAAGTAGTCCCCAGCTCGGTGCAGAGCAGCCACTAGAGGGAAATGGAGACCGACTGTCACCGTGTGCCACCGCAGCAGGGCGAGGTGCTGAAGAGATCTGAAAGCTCAGGGACTGTGCCACCGCTCCGCGGGGACTCAAGCTGGTGTGGCACGTCCTATCCCTTCCATCCTTCCATGCCTCCCTGGACGCTCCCGGGCTGGCCCACCTGCCCCATCCCCGTTCCTGGAGCAGCCCGTGCTCTCTGGCAGCCGCAGGGGCACGGCCACAGGGCTGACACACCCTACACACTCCTGGCACCATGGGCTGTCCCGGGGTGGCATCACACTGTTCTGCAGTCACCGTTTGCTGCCTTCTTGCAGGACTGCAGCCGTTTTCTCTCCCTTTCCACATCCTCAGGCCCAGGCAGCCCCAAGCCAGTGAGGAAGCATCCCTGCTTCCACTGCCCAGCCCTGTCTCGCTTCCTCCTACGAGCAGGTAGGTGTTGCCTCTGTACTTGCTCCTGCACAGCTGCATCCCTCTCCAGTGCCTGATTTGAACTGCCTCAAGCTTAGCTGGGCTCTTCTGCAGGGAGGATGGGCACAGCATGGTGCCATAATCACCACCTCTCCTTTGCTCCCCATCCCTTCCCCAGTAACTCCTAATCCCCAGCCCGATGCTTTGGCCTGTGCTGAGCTCTTGAGGATCTCTGGGGAGGGACACATTGTCACCTCTGTCCTGACATGGTGACTCTGCCTATTTTCAGTGCCCCCTTGTCTGGGAGTCAGCCTGCCCAGCCAAGACCCAGCTGAGGCACTCAGAGGTGATGGTCCCTGGGGCTACAGCACTCCAAGCAGGAGAGATGGATGCCCATCCACGCAACATGGAGCGGAGCAGGTGAGGAGGGGCACTCACAGCCTTTGTAGATGTCCGTGGGGATCTGCACGGCAGCGTATGAATAGTTAACCTTGGTCTTGAAGTTGTCATCGTCGGTGAACTCCAGCTTCAAGGAGTTGGACTTCTCCCTCTCGATCTCTTCTCCGTCGGGATCATCCTGGGGAAGGAGCAGAGCACATGGGGTCACCCAGACTTCCAGCCCCGGATGCATGCTGGGAATGTTGCCACCCAAAAGCCCATCACCAAATGTTCCCTGGTGGAAACCAGCCACGCCGGCTCTCAGGTAGCTTTGGCCTGCAGTCTGTGCCAGTGGCACAGGGGAGCAAGTGACAGGAGTGGGTGGGCAACAAAGGCAAGTGCTGGTTACCTTTGTGCCTCTCCAGCTTTGGTAGTATGGCAGGTATTAAATCAGACAAAAAAGAAAATAAAAAAGAAAGAAAAAGGAAAAAAAAAACCCAAATCAAAAAAGAGCCTTGAAAATCAATTAGCAGCAAAAGGCAACTATCAAAGAGCAAATTAAAACGGAGTGCAGCTTAGTGCTCTGTCAATAAGTAATGCAAACAATATTTAATTATGGTGAGAGAAGGCGAATTCCCCACTGCCGATGCTGGAACACACTCCCTTGCCTTCACAACCCTCCTCTACATTCCCCAGCCCTGCTGCCAACATGGCACCGAGGGTAAAATCCCTCTGGAAAGGCAGGCAGGGCTGAGCTGGTGCAGGCAGAACAGCTGGGTGGTTGCAGACAGTGGACAGAGTGGGAGCTGAGGCACGGGCCATGTGGGGAAGAGGGAGGGTGGGGTGGCTGGGGAAATTGCTTCTGCCATCCCACTGGGAGCAGAGAAACCCAGGAGAAGGCGCTGGCTCTGAGCTGCCCATCCTTGCCATGAGCCCAGCATCTGGGGAAGGCTGTTTGCAGCTGGCTGTGAGATGCACAGGGTGAGAGGAAGGAAGAGGAGGGTGCTGCAGCACCTTTCTGCCCCTGGAGCTACAACTCTGCTGAAGCAGGGCAGAGACACCGAGCTGCTTATCCCATCACCGGGCAGGGACAGGCAACACAGGGGCAGGGACATGCCAAGCCCAAGCTGGGGAGTGGGATGACACTCCCTGGCCTCGGCTGCAGGAGTGAAAGGGCTAGGAGTAGCTGTGGCAGAGGAGGAGTGTATCTGGCTGCTGAGCTGCCTGGTGATGGAGCAAATTCCCTCCAGAAGGCAGCTCAGTGCCTCTCCTTCTGTGCCTCCCCTACGAAGTGCCTGTCTCAGAGCCCGTGCAAGGCTGGCTGATTGCAGTAGCAGAGATCAGCCCCGCAGAAACCACAGCGGACGTGACTGGAAGCGTGAGCAGCTCCAGGCAGGGCTCTCGTGGTGCCGTGCCTGGGATGGACACCTGGAGGGATGCCCCCCACTGTCCAGCAGTAAAGAACCCAGGCACCAGGGGGGAGAAGGGCTAGGTGACAGTCCCATTCTGCTGTCCTTGATGGCCCAGTACAAGCAGCTTTCCCACCAGCCAGGCTCATCTTGACAAAACCCAGGGGACAAAAGACTTGAATGTCTCATGGGGAAAGCCATACATTTAAAGGAAAACTATGTGTTTGGGAAATAAACTGTGAAGCTTGTTTAACACCCATCCTGGCCTCCTCCCTGTTTCCCCTTCACATATGACATAGATAAATGTCACCTTTCCCGCACTAGCTCTGTCCGGCCACCAAGGTGGTGACATTCCTGTGACATTGAGAGGGGTGGCCAAACCATTCGCCACAGCTCGGGAGAGTAACAGGATTGATACGCAGGGCTTGGGCTTTAATTCCAGCCAGTGGATTGCGAGTGTAAACATGCTGCCCAGCTGATCCTGGTGCAGGGGCTCCAGCTGCCCAGAAAGACACTGAACTCAATTACAGCAGCAGTAGCCAAGTGGGAGGCAGGCACGGACCATTCCCAACTCCCCTGAGCCATGTTGCCAATATAAAAATCCAGATTATGCTCTCAATTTCACGTAAATCTAGAGAAAAGGCACAAAACTGACTGCTGGACCCCTTGCAAAGCCGTGATGCTGCAGCAGGGCCAGCACCCCGGCTGCATGCCTGCCATGGGCTGTCCAGAGAGAGGATCCAGCCCCAAGCCTGCCCTCGATAGGGGGCTCAGGTCTCTGAGGGAAAGCAATGCACACGAAATGGTTCATCCCTGCAATCTCTGTAAGCACCAGACAGTGATTAGAGGCGCCTGCTGAAAACAGGCTTTGGGATAAAGCTGTGGCCCGAGGGCACCTGCAGCACCAAAACCTGCTTTGACACTAAACCCTTGCTTGCCTTAGCCGAACAACATCCTGGTGACAGCTCCCCATCCCTCGCCATCTGAGATCAGCAGGGCACCCTGCCACAGCCTATCTGCTGCCCCTGCTACCACCAGCAGCTGGAAAACCCAGCCCTCCCTATTTCCCCCACCCTGGCATGGTTATTCCCCACTTCACTGGAGCTGGAACTACTGTATATAATTACCCCTCCTCTGTTTATCATTATTCTGTGGTATCACCCTCTTCTGAGGGGCTAATTTGTATGCTGCCAGGTTCGGCGCTGTCTGGCTGCTCTCATTCATGGAGCTGTAAAGAGACACATGTAGAGATCTTGGGGACAAATATACAGCTATCTATATGTGGGGAACTTCATGCATCACTGACACCTATATGGCAAACAGACCCGCAGAAAGAGCTGATGTTATCCAAGCAACATTTGCCCTTTATCCATAAATCTCCTGACCGCAACTGAATTATTTCTGTTTAAGCCAGGCTGAGTCTGGCCCCTGAAATGGGGTAATTTCCAGCCACAGAAGCCAGGTGAAGCTGTCACCAGCCCAGGCAGTGCAGGGAGCATCTTGATGCTAGGCTGGGATACAATGAGCAACCTTGGAAAAGCCAAGGGAAGAAATTTTGCATTAAATTTAAATTAAAGTAGATGATTCAGGCTCTCCTGAATATATACCAGTTTAACTGCAAGCATCTCGGCAGGCCCCCAGCCAGATTTCGCAGCATTTCTCATCATTACATTTAAAAAGAACTTGGAAACATCTATTTATCTGTTACAGCATGTACAACGTAACACAAATAGATGCTACAGTTTGAATATATTATTTGCTACACACCATTAGAAATCGACTCCACAGTAATATATCAATATGATACGTATTTACTGCTTCAGCAAGAAGTCATCACACACTGAGAGCTCTTGCCATCTCCAGTGCCTTAGCAGCTGGGTTGTCAGTCACATTTTCTCGAGTCTCCCAAAATGACAGGGGACAAAATCCAGAGATGCCCCAACACCTGGTGAGCACCAGTGGCACTGCCCAACAGGAGCATGCCACGCTCTCAGCAAGAACGTGCCCTCCATCACCACCCAGAGCGGTGCCGGCTGAGGAGAGCCCGCCTGCCCGCGGGCACAAGGATTATCCGGGGTCCCCAGGGTTTGGAGCTGCGCATGGAGCCGGAGATGTGACCTGGCGCAGCAGCGATGCCTCGTCCCGGCGGCTCCCGCAGATGCAAACACCTCTGCTCATTGCTCATCTCCATGGGAACGAGCCATCACAGCTAATGATGCCTGCTTAAATGGCAGCCCCGGTGACAGACGCGGCGCGATCCTGCCGCAGCATCCCCACGGCGTCCCTGCACCCCACGTCCTGCCCCACACGTGCCTGATGGAGAATGTATCTCACTGAAATCCCAGCACATCCCTTCAATCTCCCAGGGGCACCCATCCATGCTAAGTGTGGAAAGGCTAGCAAAATATTTATACCAACGTGCTGTGATTCTACTAATAATGGATATAAATGCCAGCCCCCAGCACATGGTTGAGAAACTCCAGGCCTGTGCAGAAGGGTCTTTCTCCGTAAATATATCAGTTTTTCCTGAAATGCAGTAATTTAATGCCAGGGAGGGAGATGGTGTGTTCTCCAGCCACATTCCTGCTTTTGTAGCAGCCCAGGTTATAAATAACAATCAGCCTCTCCTGCCAGCCTGTTCCCCTATCCCCCTTAGCTTTTTTAATCTTTGCCAAAGGTACTGTTTAGAGATCTTTCTAGACCATTTATTTTTAAATTACCAGCCAGAGGAGAGAAGTTAAAAAAAATAGAAAAAAAAAAAAGAAAAAAGGCAAAAGAAAAAAACTTCTGGGGCTGATAGCTTATCAGGAGGAAATCCAAATGTCACATTAGTTGAGAAAGTTGGAAGATTAAGTTTTCCAACACCCTTCATCTGCTGCTGCTGACATTTAGGGGCCTTTTTTCTCCCCCTCCTCCCTCTCCTCTCTGCGTCTACCGAGCCGATTGTGCAGCGAGTGGTCAGCCCCTTCCTCCCACACACTGGAGGGGCTGAGGCTGGCACGGAGCCTCCCACCATCAGCCCCTCACTCTCAGCCCGTCCCGGGACCTCGAGAGGGTGGGCGGGTGCCAGAGGGATGACCTTGGGGCCAGGATACCTTCACAGAGCTCTGCTGCTTTCCACCTGAGTACAGTACATCCCAGGTGACTTTGGCCTCAGCTGTGACTTAAGCATCATCTCCTGGCACGAACACAGCACAAAATACGGAGAATGACTTTATTTCTGCATTGTTCTGCCTGTGACACCCAATCGAGATCATCTGCTGATTTAAACACTTCTCACCACATAAACTCCATAGTCCTTGCTGGTGGGGAAAGGTGAAAACCTCACTTCTGCAAACATTTTGAGAGCCTTTGGGACCCCCAGGAAAATTTTCTGATGTTCCTATTTGTTAAAAAACACTTGGAAATCCAAAGTCTGTTCAGGGAGATAGCAAAATGAATAGGAGGCTCATTTCCTTCTCACTGCAGTTAAAGCTGGCATAAGGCTTGTGAATAAGCCCCAGATGTGGAGAGCAGGCATTGTCCATCAGCACCAACTCCAGCTCGGCTACATCCTGCTCCATTTAAATAGAAAAATTGAAGCTAAATAAAGAAAGGATGGAAAGAGCACTATTAAGTTCCATTCAGGCCCTCTGGTATCATCTCCCTCCTTTTTTATTTCAGCATCATCTTCCTTTCTCCCCATTATTTTTGCTGGAATTAAATTTGCTGGGATTTCCCTGGCAAGGAAGCAACAGCATGGGGAGGCAAGTACCCTTCCTGCCAAACCCACATCTCTGAACAGTAGAACACCCTCAGTTTTGCACTTTTGCTCAGTATCTCCCCAGAGAAGGACTGAAGCTGATGTGGCTGATGATGGATTTGCAGGGCTGTTCGTCCTTGATGGTATGTCAGCTTCCTTGGGGAAGGGCCAGGGAGCTGAGCCCTGCCGTCCCCATGGACACTGTGTCACACCGCAGTTCATGGCTTCTCCCCAGGGCCCCATGTGCTGGGAGGGCTCTGTGGACACAGTTCTGAGGTCGAGACGCCCCCTGTTTCCTAATCCCGCCTAATGTGACCAGGATGCTCTCCTCACTTGCAGAAATGGTAATCCCAAAGCTAACAGCCAGGAGCTGCTGGCTGGGATCACTGCTGCTGACGTGGGCTGGGCGTGGGCAGCCTGTGCTGGTCAGGGGAACAGTGATGGCAAAAGCCCAGCCCAGCCCGACGGATGCATTAGTCCTGCTCCTCATCCCCCAGGCTGGAAGTTGCCTGGCTCCCCAGGCTGTCTCCTCCTGCCTCAACCGTCAGCCAGTTTTTCCTTCACTTCTATCCAAAATCCGCTTTAATGTATTTTAAGCCCATTAGCTCCATCCTCCCCAGAGCAGCCATAGCAAGCAGGATACTCCTCTCCCTTCTTTGGCAGCTTCCCCTAGGCTGGGGAGGGACAGAAGATATCCTCTGCTCTGAATGAGTAGGACTGTGAGCAGAGACCTGTACAGGAGAGCAAGAGCCCTCTGCTCTGGTCACAGCATGTGCCTGACCTGTCTGTCCCACCTCCCAGACTCTCCACGGCTGGCTTCCCCCACCAAAGAGCTCTCTTGTTGTCACCATGTGAAGACAATGGCACTGGCAGATTGTCAGTAACTCTGCTTTGAAGGCATCCATCCTCCACTCCAGCCTGCCCCTGGCTCTGCTGTGGGGCATCACCTCCAAGGTGGATTGAGAGGAGAGTCGGAGGTCAGCTCAAGGCATGTTGTTCAAGCTGGTGCAGTCCCATCAAGCCCAGATCCTCCACTCCCTTCTGCATGGGGCCCTCTAAAGGCCCTCGGGCTCACCTGAGCATTATTTTTGGATGAGGCCATGTGGTTTGCAAGCGGTTTGCTGCCAACACCATGTGCTGGTTCCCCCCCTGCTGCTGTGTTACTGTCCCCGGATGGCACATCTGCTGCCAGCTCTGCCTTGGGACAAGGACCAATCCTGGTGCAGCAGCACTGGCTGGGGCTGGCCCCAGGGCTGCACCCTGCTGTGTTTGGGGCTCCTGGACAGCTCCAAGGACACCGTGCTGCACGTGCTCCCTAGCAGCCCCACACCATGAGCATCACTGACCGGATGAGCCCCTGTTTCCCAAGGATCCCACAGCACAATGTAGGAGCTGGGTGACCCATCACCTGCCAGCAAAGTGGTGTGCTGTGGTGCAGCAGTCATTGCTGGTGGAGCTCCCTGTGCCCGTGGCACAGCACCTGAGTGAAGTCACCATCACTGTCACCACGTGGAGGAGCCGGCAAATGCCAGCACCCTCGGGAGCACCGAGAGAGCAGAGCTGTCAGGTCTGTAGTTAAAGCACTGATTGCCAGAAATCACAGGACGGCTGTGCTGGGAGGGGGGCAGAGAATTAAATTCAGTCTCTAATTAAAGGTTTGCTCTTCATTTGAATTTCAGATGCCAGCTTTAATTTTAGAAACTTTTGCAGGCAGCAGAGCGACCTGCCCACCTGCCTGCTGTCCGGCCTGGTGCTGGTGGACAAATGTCACCAGGGCTCAGCTGGGGACACATGGCTGTACACCAGGACTCTCTGCCCACCACGGAGTCTCATTACACTGGCTGTAAGGAATGCTGTGCCATGCTCCCTGGTATGGTGCTGGACAGCCTGCCAAGGGGCTCAGTACTGTGCCAGGGGTACCACAGCGAAGGTACTCACATATTCAGTGTCAGCCTTGGAGTCATAGTACTCGATGTCTTCCTCCTGCAGAGAAAAGAGAGAGCTGAGTTAGTGCCAGGCAAGGACAGGGATGGCAGAGGAGTCCCTCTCCCTTACTCATCCCCTCAGCACCTCCATCATTCTGCTGGTGGCCATCACATTGCTGGGGACTGAACCCTGCCCGCCCCACGCTGTCCCTGGGATATGTCAGGACCTCACATCGCCCACGGCTACTCTGCAAGGACTGGACATCGCCTGCCACACTTCCCTCTGCTCACGGCTGCTGCCGAGACACAGCAGGTGCGGTGCAGGACTATGCACAGCCCCATCACAGCCAACAGCCCTGTGACGGTGCCACCGGTGTGACTGTGGCCTCTGCACTGCCACCGGGTGCAAGTCTGTGCCGTGTCCCTGCAGCCAGGATGGTTTGATCCTGCTGAAAGCATTAGGAGCTGTAGGAGAGCCAGCTATGGGCAGTGTGGCAGGCAGTGGCCCTGCAGCCAGCCAGGTTCCCTCCCTGCGCTGCAAAAACAAGAGTGTCCTTGCTTCCACAGAGAAATGCGCGTCGTTAATTTGAGGTATTTAGAGCCTATTTAAGCAGAAAGGTCTGCTTGGATTCCTCTTCCCCGAGTATCAGGACATGAGACAGCTGATAAAATTCCTGAAGAGGCAATTGGGAGAGCAGCGATGCTGTCACAACAGCATTCTGTGTGCCATCAGAAAGGGTAATTAAAGGGCACTCGGAGACTCTTCCCGGCGTGCCGGGACGCGAGCGCGATGCCGGCACACCGGCAGCCGTCGCGGGGCTGACACGGCTGCCACTCAATCAGCCGTCGGCAGCCGCCGCGCTAAACAGCCTTCCTCCAGCACACGCTGCGGGGGGATTACTGCTCTTACGGGCTAACAAGGGAAGGGATCAGCACCCACAACAGAAACACAGCCAAAACCTTGGTGGAGCTGACTGCATCCCTGTCCTGCCCGCTCCTGCTCTGCTGCTGCCTCTGCGGCACCCAGCCTGGACACAGCCTTGTGCCAGGGCTGGTGGCACCGTGACACCCAGAGTGGCTTGCAGTGGCTTCTCCAGCCTTGCTAAGACACGGGACCACCAAGAGGTGGGAAAGCTCCTGGGGATGCCGATGCTGGGGACCCCAGCCAATATCCCCTCTAGGATGGAGACTGCAAAGGGCAGTTTCAGCATCCTCCTGGGCTTCCCTGGGCTCCGTGACTCTAATCACTGCGATAAAACAGCACTGAGACGGGAAAGTGGAAAAAAAAAGAAAAGACTCAGCATCTTCCAATTTCTGGCATTAAAAAGCCCAGTCATTAAGGGAACGCACTTATTAATTATCTGTGATTTGTTGTGAAATGCTGAGGGGTTTACAACAACAAGAAAAGGGGAAAAAAATTAATTTCCCTTCAGATGCCCTCCCTGCTCCGCTCCCGGCCCCACGCACGGCCCTGCGCTCGCCGGTGCTGCCTCTCCCCGGGTCCGCGGCCATCTGCGCTTCCTAATTAAAGAAACCCCCGGGAGACCCGTAACACAAACGAGCTAATTTCATGTTTAATGATCTTTAATCAGGAGTGAGTGTGACTAACACCAGCCATCCAGAAGGTGCTTTGTTATTCATTTTATCTTCCATTGGCTCCTCGGCAAGGCTCGGTTCCCCGCCCACCCGGTGGCCCCGCTCCCGCAGTGGACCAGAGGGCGCGGGGTGATGCTCGTCCAGGAGAGCCGGTGCCCTGACCCTGCTTTCACCTTTTCCCATGGCATGGCACAGGGAGCAGACCTCCCTCCCATCGATTTCCCTAGGGATCACGGGGTCCTTGCCATGCACTCTCTCAAGCCCCGATGATCCCAGGAGCAGCTGGGTGAGATCTCAGCGCCGCTCCACACTGTAGCTGAGGCTCCCACACGTGAGAGGGCACCTGTGGGACAGCCTGCATCAGAGTGGCCCTGGTCCTGTGACGTTCCCTGATGCCACATTCCTCAATCCCTGCCACAACGCTACTGATGCTGGGGGTGATCCATGGGAGCCCGTGGGAGCTGGCAGTGCATCTGCGTCCTTGCCACCTGGAGGCTGGTGGAGCCCAGGGGAATTTATTCCATAAAGGAGGGACAGAGCTCTCAGAGATGCTCTGAAGAGATGACATGGGTCTCCCAAGAGGCAGCAAGGGGTCCTACAATTTCCTCTTCCTAATATTTGTTTTTTAAACCACATTCACCTTCTTCACATAATCCTCTCTTCCTCCTCGTCTGTTCCACATTAAACTCAGCACTGGGTCTGTGTAAATAGCACTGATATTTCTAGAGCCTTTCAGAATAAATACCAATAAAGAAAACAAGGGGGCAAAGATGCCGAGGGATTTCAGGGCAAAATACTGTCCCTGTCTTGCAAACGAGCCTGCAGGAAGCACTGCCCAGTTCCCGTTGCAGGGGAGGCAGATGAGTGGCTGCTCCTCCATCATGTGTCAACCACTGCCCATTTTCTTGCCCCCTAATTGCCAAATGGCACCTGCACAATAGCACTGCATGGCCGTGCTGCTAGTGGGTAAGTGCAGGGTTATTTCAGCTCCTAAACCCTCCGTGCAAGACTCTGGGAGTTCAGTGCAATCACAGGCTTAATCTGCAAATGTCCCTGAAGCCACTGCCCAGGCTTCTCCAGCAAAGGCACTAAGGAGCCACCGTGCCTGCAACCAACCCTTGTGGTTCTGTGTCACTGGGCAACTCCTGGCCAAGGCTCAACCCATATGGGACCTCCTGGATGTGGTCCTGGGGATGCTGTGTGCCAGAGTCTCCCTGGGGCCCTGGGTCCTGCTTGACCCCCTTAAACCCTCCCTGTGAGCCTCGTGCTCCACACCTTCACTGATTTTACACCCAAATGCCAAGCAGGAAGCTAATTGACAAAACCAGGCTGTGGGCTTCGGGAGAGCTGCAAGCTGGAGCCTTGCCAGCAGCACAAGGGAGGACCCTGCTTTGGGCACAGGTCCTCTTTTGCCACCACTAGCAGGCCAGGTTTGAGGCAAAACCCAGGACAAGCAGGGGCACTCCACCCTGCCACCACTCCCCCTGCCTCCCCCGGCCCTCTCCAAGCATTCAAATAGGTCTTTTTCTGTCTAAAACAATTACACCAACTAAAAATAACACTTAAAAGGTCAGTGCTCTGCTATCTTGCTGCAGCCTGGAGTTGTCAGGATGGAGGGGTGCTGGCCCAAACCTCCAAGTCAGCAGTCTAATGAGGTGGTAATCAACCCATATCACACACACTGCCCTAAAAAAATCTCGGAAGGAGCAGTTGGTGACACATCAGCTCCCTACTCCAGCCTGTCCAGCTGGAACAGCCGGCAGAGACACTGCAGAGGGGTCACAACTTGCTCTCTCCTATAGAGCTTTACTATAAGATCACCTGAGCTGGCTAATCCTTCTCCCGAGGATCTGTAGGATCTGTTGTGCCCCTCAGGATCACTCACTGTCATCTTGTAAGGGTCACCCTTGCTGACTGCATGCCCTGGGATGCTGCAGCTCCTCGGGGCAGTTTTGCAGGCAGATCCTGCTGCAGCACACTGATTCTGGTCCATCTCAGCCCTCTGGCTGTGGGTTTCATTGCTCTGAGGGGCATGGGTGATCCCTGTGGTCAGAAAATCATCTTCAAGATTTAATAGGCTCTGGAAGAGCCAAATCCTGCAGCAGTTTGCCTCCAGGTAGTTAGGAGGAATTGGGAGGGTGGTGGGAAAGACAAGCAGGATCCCAAGCTGGCATTGCCTGTTTTCAGCTGCTGAACAAGGCTGGTGGCAGGACCAGCATCCCAAACCACAGCATGACAATGTGGAGACAAGCTAGGTAAGCAGAGCTGTGCCTGCTCAGACCTGTGAGCAATTCAGCGGGTGGGGAGAGCAAGCAGAAACTGATGTGCCCACACAGCACTAGTGGCTCTGCCCACGAGCCCACCTTTCCTCTGCCATCAGCACTTACAGTGGACAGTGAATATTTAGGGATTTCTTCATGTCCCCAAACCATTAAGCACACAGAAATAGCAACAGCTTCTGCTTATAGTTGCACCTTTCCTACAGAAGACATCCTGCAGTGTGTCACAGGGCTCCCACTGCGCCGGCAGCACCTGCAGCCTCACATCTCCATTTTGGACAGGGGGCACGAGCAGGGACACAGCATGTTCCCGCCACAGCATCGCCCTGCCAACCTCTCCTTTGGGAGGAGCAGGATGGGACACTGGCTGATGGCTGTCCCGGGGACTGGTCTCTTCTGGCCAGTGTGCCCCACCTGGCTGCTGGGGCTGGAGGTCTCAGCCAGGTGAATGCTCAGCCTCAGGTGTCCCAACCCTGCTGTAGGCACAGCAGCCTCCTGGCTGGGGAACAAGGCAAAGAAGGTTCCTGCCACACCTGCCACGGGGCAGTGTGAGTGCCATAGCCATAAACAGGGTCCCAAGGGGACTGGATGAATTCCTGGGAGAAATTCCTACCTGCAATCACATCATGCCTGACTGTGGCTGGTAGGGGCTGAACCTTTATCTCCACTGGACTAGAGCTATCCTTGTCCATACACACCATGATGAATACATCCCCAGTCCCCAGAAGAGGAAAATATTCATGGTTATCCTCAGCCACCACAGGCAGTTGGATGGACCCAGGACTGGTCTGGTGGGGATTATGCCTGTCCTGTAGTCCTCACCCTGCAAATTCCCTGCATCCCATCCACCATCAGAGGCCCCATGCGTTACCCAGGACAGGTGGAAACAGTCATCATAATCTTCCTTGGCATCTTTTTTTTTTTTTTTTTAAAAAAAAGCAATTTCCTTCCTTTGCCTCTCTGACAGAGCTGGGGAAATATTTAAGTGACCTGTCAACAGTTTTTTCATCTCCCCGAGAAGATGTTTTATCTGATCACACCTCGCCAGCTATTCTTCTTTACATGGCATCTCCTGTCTGCTCCTGCTCCTCTGAGGCTGCCTCGAATGAGACGTGACTGCCTCTCCCCTCCACTGCTCCTGGCAGCCACAGGGATGCCAGCACACACATACAGGGCTTGGTGGGTGTTGGAGACCCCCCTGCCCTTCCAGGGATGGCATGGGATGGGATGGGATGGGATGGGATGGGATGGGATGGGATGGGCGGGGATGGGATGGGAGAC
>VWZF01003317.1:352321-524440 GCA_013396755.1 Sclerurus mexicanus
ATGGGATGGGATGGGATGGGATGGGATGGGATGGGATGGGATGGGAGAAAAGCCAACAACCACTACACTGAACCATCACAGCCATGGAGCTGCTATGGGTCACCCAGCCCTCTCTCGAGAGCCCCCTTGGAGAGCCCTCTGAAGCCCCATCCTTGGTTTTAAGAGGGGACAGCACCAACACAGGCTTCTTGTGAATGATTTTCTTGTTCTGCTTTTCGGCCAGACCAGCTCCACAGCAGCAAGGTTGGTGCTATAGCACAGTAATTCTCCGAGCGTAATGAAAGCTGACATTATATCAAACACAATAAAGACTCTCAGTTGATGGAGATCATTCCTGAACACACAAACCCATTAAACTGAAAAAAAAAATATCAATTCTACACACTCGCCAGCCAAAAGAAAATGTGATTTGTTATCTAAAAGGGGGTTATAAACACAGCTTCAATGCACTTTCTGTGCTGTAATGAAAACTGGGTTTGAAATGGCAAGACGACTGCAAATTAGAGTATTTGATTTTATTTTCTAACTTTTTAGGTAAACCTTCTACAAGGGCAAGTGCAAGGTTACGGCGACAATCTTTCTGTTCTCGGCCGATAAGTAGGATCTGTAATTAAAGGAGGAGAAAAATGAAAGGGGGATAAGGAGCTGGTGTTCACCCTTCTGATGCTGCTTTGAACACAAAGCCCTGCCTGCATTGCTGTGGCCAGTGCATGGGAGCAGCTGCTGGAGCCCACGCGTGGCATGGCACGGCACAGACGTGCACTGTGGTGGCGCTGGATGGAGCAGCCGGTTGGCAGAATCCTGCACGTGGAGGGACGCTGCACCCAGGGCTGTGTGGCCACAGACAGGCACACAGACCATGCTGCCACATCCCCCTGCCTTATCCCTCACCTTTCCTGGGCGGCCAGGGATGCAGTCTCTGTTATTCCTCCTGTCTGTCCCCATTTAGCAAAAACCGATCCCCTTTTCCCTGGAGTTTCATTTCTAATGGAGCTTGAAATTATCTGGGCTTTGTTATTTCTTGCATGCTCGCAGGCGGGGGTTATGGATGGAGGCAGTGGTGTGGGGCTGCCTGGAACCTGTGATCCCTCTGCCCACTCCACAAATGCCATTGCACCCCAAAACCATCCCTGTCGCACCCAGCAGTTAAACCCTGTCCCCAGAAGCTTCTACATCCACAGCTCAATGTATGGATATTTTTCTTTTTCAAGGAGAAAGGTCCTGCCAGGCTCTCACCCTTCAAACCACCCTTTCCAGCACCTGAGAGGTGGGGAGAGGTGGGAGGCAGGGGGATGGCAGGCAGAGGAAGAGGGGAGCTTCCCAGTATAGTGATAGAAAATGCAGTGAGGAAGGAGACTGGGAGAAAAACAACAGTAATAAACATTTTATGAAGCAGAAAATGGCTTATAAAGAAGTCAACTTTTAAAGGCAATTTATATAATCCTGCCAGGCGCACATAAATGTGGGGATGGATCTCTGCAGCGTCAGAGTGTCCCTTAAAGGCACAAAAAGCTCCGGCAGCCCCAGCAGACTGACACACAGTGATGACGATGCCCTGGGATGCATTTTGTGGCTGATGGCGCAGATCTGCACCTTCAACAGTGTCCCTTGGGCCAGCATGGCCCCTGCTCCCACACACCAGCACAGCCGAGACCCTGCTGATGCTGCTGGGATGGGGCTGAGGGTCTGGAAAAGAACCTAAGGCACCAGAAAACCCAGGAGGAGAGCAGAGCGTGCAGGTGGAAAGGAGCTGGGACAATATGGAGCTGGCTGGGATGTCTGACAGGCAGCGTGGCAGCTTGTCACTGAGAATGGATACAAAGAATGGCAGCAAAAAACTCACTATGACTCCCAGTGTTTTTATAGGTACATTTTGAAGGTCTTTCACTCAAGCAGGGTGGCAAACAGAGGATGGAAACCTGGAAAAAGCTTTCTGGTGTGGGCTGCATCTCCAGCACCTCTGTTTGCTGCTGGGGATGGTCTGCATGGAGGGCTCAGCACCACAGCCAGGGTACAGGACTGGAGACATCCAGAGCAGGGAGACAGCCCTGATGTGGCTTATGGAGAGACCCTCATCATTTTGCATGGAGTGGAGCCAGCCTGTCCCAGCAGACCTCTGGATGCAAGCCTGTAGGCCAGAAGATTCTCACTGGGAAAACTGATTGGCCAGGCCACTGCAAACTGGGAGTTTTCTGTGGTCTCCTATTATACCAGTGCCAGGAAGTTCCAGTGCCCTGTGGTGGGAGTCCACCCCATGGGCTCAATGGGAACCAGCTCTTGCCTTTCCAGGGCTCCGCCAGCCTTATCTGGTGGGTGAACACAAATCCCTGAGAGATCCTCACTGTGCAGGCAGGGAAGGGCATGGCCTCTCCTTGCTCCAGATCATCAAAGGTGGTACAACAGCCCTGGCACCACAGCCTGCCTCGCTGCCCCTGTTCCTGCCCAGTGTGCCACCCCCAGCTGCCACCCAGCCCCAGGGTGAAACGAGCTAGAGGGAACACGTGAGGGGTGCCCCAGGTGCCACTGTATGGGTGACTGTGGGGCCAAGGCTACATTTGGCCAAGGAAAGTGCTCTGATGTCCAGAGAAGATCTGGGGACACAGAGGCACATGACCCCAGCTTGGCATGGCCAGGTGACATGGGGGTCCTGAGAGTGGGCAAGGACACGGAGCAGGGATGAGGCAGGATAAGATGAGGGGACAGTTTTGGGAACACGGAGGCAGTTTGCAAAGCCCCTGAGGTGTGAGACTGAACTCGACCCCTTCAGAAAGGTCAGCATGGCTGGCACGAGGCTGGGAACACCAAGACACGGCGAGGAGAAAGAAACTTTCCCTGTGGAGATGGATCGTGAGTGATTGCTGGCAGCAGCCTCAGCTGCTCAGGCTCCTGCTCCTGTTTCATTTTCCCCGGGACCTCCACAGCAACCCATCTGCAGTGAGGTTTAATGGGGCTGCCATTAGCACTAATGCAGCGCAAACACTCAGCATCTGCTGGCGCCTTTGGATGGCAACACAAAAATAACCACGCTCGCCGCAATCTGTCATCGACTCCGGCGCGGGGTTAGGACGCGCCACGCTGGGAGAGGAGGGGAGAGCTGCAGCCAGAAGGAACGAGCTGCTCGGTGGGAAAGGGAGGAGAGGAGGAGCTGGGGATACTGTGCTGCAGCCTCCCCTGCCCGCTGCCCGTGCCAGCACCGGCAGCAAGCCGGGGGCAGCCACAGAGCCGGTGTCACCTGTGCTGGCACACAGGCCTGACCGTGCCCATCATTTTATGGATGAAGGACGGAAAAAGGAGGTTCAATCCCGGCAGTGAGAGACACGTACGCAGCATTTCCATCCCTCTGCTCTGCCTGAGAACCAGGGCTGGCGCAGGCAGGGCTGATGCCCAGCACCCTGGGAGCTGCGCACCGAGCTGGACCAGTCTATCAAGTGTCCCAGCCAGGCCTGGGCTGTCCTGATAAAGCTCTGCGGTGACGCATCATTGCACATTGTTTCTGGGTGACTCGCTCCTAATTACCTTGATTAAGTGGTTGCAAACAGTGCTATTAAAAATATTTTTTTCTACGAAAGTGGATTTCTGAAAGGTTTGTGCTGTGAATGGCAAAATAAGTCAAGAGCTCCCCAGTGCTACAGCCTTTCCCAACATGTTTTGTACCTAACTGTTGTTCCCCTGGCAGTGGAAGGCACCCAGGACTGGATAGAGAAGGAGCTCTTTGGGGCTGTGGAGAGCTCCTGCAGCAGGAGCCCAACCCTGTGGCCCAGGGGATTAAGCAGAAGCCCAGAAAATGCAGTGACCTTGTGTGAGCTCTGCCCGCCCTGCCCACGCCCCAGTCACAAGCTCTGGGTGCCAGCCCAGCACAGGGCACACAGGGCCACCACGATGTCCCTGCAGTGCCCACAGCCAAGCTTTGGGTGCTGCTCAGAGATGAGCTGCCCTGGGGCTCCTGAACCTTAAGGGCACACATGATTGGGCCAACATTAGGGATGGAGATGGGAGCCCATGGGAGATGCCTGCAGCTCCTCTGGCACTGCCTTCAGCTTTCCCCATGAGCTCTGAGTCCACAACCAAGGACCTGGCAAGGCACTGGCACTGGCATCAGCCAGTGCCTGCACCAAACCTCTTAACCTCGCCTCCACCAGCCTCCAGGGAAGAGGTGACAGTAATTCAGCAGTGCTCTCATGCAGAAAGGTCATGGTAATGGATGGTGCTGGGCGGGAAGGCCAGTGGGGACACCTCACCTCACCCCAGCAGGGCTGCTTCTGCTCGTGACAGGATGCTTTCTGTGAGCTCAGCCTTCTCCTCAGGTGCCCATGGGACACGGAATCAGCCACAAGTGTCCATCCCACGCTGGCCACATGGCAAATGAAAGCCAAGCAGGCTAGCCCCTTGTAGTCTCTTCTGCTCCTCCTGCCTCTTTCCCTCACATGAAACCCTGGTGATCTATGGCAGGAGGGTCTGCATGAGCAGCATCAGCTCAGAGAGAGAAATACCCCCCAAAACACACCAGCAAGGCCTGGCAGCAGGGCTGTCCCCAGGCTGTCCCCTCTGACTACAGGGGCCAGACAGGATCTGGCCCAACTCACAAAGGGGCTGGGTGGCTCAGGAGTATTTTTTTTATTGCAGACTCCATTTGCACTGGGAGAAAAACAATCTTTCCTTCCTTTTGTGTTATGGTTATAATTTGAGAGCATTTCCAGACAGAATCCTTCAGGTTCCTGCTGAGTGCTATCACTGCCAGAATTACAAAGTCAAATGCAATCATTAAGCCCGCGTCTTCCCTCTCCCAGCCCAGATTGCTCCTTCCCCCAGAAACAGCCCCCACCACAATTGCCAGAATGTGCCACAGATGAGCCAGCACTGCCATCACCCCACGTGAAACCCCTCTTGGCACCAAACCCACTGTCTGCAGAAGGTGGGGGGGGTAAGAGTCTCCCCAGCCCACACACCCTCAATGCCGAGCCGTCAGTTCGACCTTCACCTCCTGCCTTCTCCTCACGGTGTGTGCAGGCAGAGGCGAGGCTGGAAACGAGCTCGAAATCGCTTCATTTGCTCTCATTAGTGGTGGCAGGTGGCAGGGCTGGGGCTGCCTGTGTGCTGAGCGGCACTGCACGGCCAGCGGTGACTCACGAGGGGACAGGAATGGGGGCACAGAGTGATGGGACAATGGCTCCTGGAACAGGAGTCATCTCCGAGGAGCTCAGCGTCCAGGAGGGAAGGGCTGGGAGCGGCTGGAGGGCACATGGAGCCTTACCCTGATGTTGTCCTGCCAGTGGTGAGCCTTCTGGAATTTCTCCGCCGCGTTGGCAAGTCTCTGCAAAGCAAATGGAAGAGAAGTGAGTGCACGGGAAGGGAAGAGGATCCAGGCATTTCCCACATCCACCCAGGACCGTAGGTGCAGCCCCAGCACCCAGAATCCCTGTTCGGGGGATCCTGCAGGACCCTGCCACCCTTCTGCAACACAGGCAAGGGGGCAGGAGGAGGGATTGCAGTCAGCACTCTGACAGAGGGCATCCCAGGCACAGGGAGTCAATTTTTCCCTGCTTGCTCCCTACTTTTCTGGAGCAAGCCATTATCTCTGAAGAAGTCACTGCCACTTGAACACAACCAGGAACACATTGCAGCTTGGTGGCTGTTGACATCCCACCAGAGCAGGGCAGGTTCTCATTGCACAGGGCAAGGGTTGAGCCCAGGTCCCTGTGTTGATGGCTCCCAGCTCTGGTCAGAGTGAAGCAGACCCTTTAAAAATGCTTCAAAACCCTCTTGAAATGCCCCAGTGCTGGGGCCCAGAGGTGCACAGCACTGCCCACCCAGATTAACCCTTTTATGTGCCCGTGCTCATGCTGGGGTAGCCAGACGAAGCAGGACTCTCCAGGAACAGGATGGGGCCATGCTCAGCACCGGGGCAGCCTCACTGGGTGCTCAGCCAGGAGACTCCTCTCCAGCAAAGAGGGTGCAGGGCTAAAGACTGAGCATCCCCTGGGGTACTGGCAGCGCTGGGAAGAAGCTGCAACCTGGCCTCTCATGGAGCCAAAGGGGACAGACAGGGCAAGAGCTCCAGGCTTTCCACAGGATCCACTCCACATCACTAAGCAAATAAAGCCAAGAGCAAAACAAGCACGTTCCCCTCCATCCCTTGACCAGCCCCAGGCACCCAGGGATAGCACCACAGGTTCACATAATACCCATAGGATTCCCAGTGCTACTGCACGCACAACTTTCATGCTGTGAACCACAAATCCCAGGGTGATAAAGCACTCCTTTGTTCACTGGGAATGTGGCATGCTGGTGGGAGCCCATGGGGCTGGTAGTGAAGTCCAGTTACATCCCTGGGAATTTACTTCCCCAGGGCCCCTTCCTGGCTAGAAGAGAGCACACACACACACAAAGCCCTAGGCACAGCCACACATGACACAGATGCCATCCCCACTGTCACCAGTTCCTCGAGCACTGTCAGCACATGGGGATGCAAAATGGGGAAAGGCAGTCCCCTTCACCTGTCCCCACTGCCTGCAGGAGAGTGGCAGCCCCACCCCTGCCAGAGTGGCTGGAGCAGGGCCATGACAGTGGATGCTGTATTCCTGTGAGCGTGGCAAAGCACAGGCACTCAAAAGTGAGGTGATGAGTGGTGAAAGACATAGATCTGCTCCTCCCCAGCCTGAGAATGCAGCTTGTTTTTATCAGATGCAAGGAAACGTGAATCCATCACTGCATAATCTTGGCACGCACTGGTCGAAACTTTCCTGTTTAATCTTTTCTCTTTCTCTTAATCTTGATTTCCAAATCAGAGTGCTTGCTTTCAATGGCCAGCATCCAAGGGGAAAGATCAACTATCAGCTGAACACTGAAGCAAAAGCCTTATGGCTCCAGCAGCAGAGAGAAGGAAATGAGAGACAATGTGTGGCTGGGCAGAAAAGCCAAGTGATGGGAATTTTCAGGTCATTTTTGCAGGGTCTCAGCTGCACAGCCACATCCCTGCCTCCTCTGGAGCTGCCTAGAAAAGCTGTGGCCCAATTCTGCTCCTCATCCCTCCAAGCTTTTGTGCTCTGTTTATATATTGAGATGGCTGATTAAAGACAAGCATTTATTCTGAGTTGCGTTTAAGGCAGCAGTGATGAAATATGCATTTTTCTATACTTGATAAGAATGTGTTTGTTTATTATGGGCCAGGGTAAGATTTATGGACATCTTTAACTATTCATCGCCTTGTGCAAGGTGCCTGGAGGGCTGCAAATGGTGCAGTAAGGGATGGCTACGCCCAGGAACAACACTTCGACAGAAGATATTTTTCCTCTGGAAAATGTCAATTTGTCAAAGTCAATCCAGACACAACTTTGTTTTCTAAAAAAATAAAAAAGAAATCCAGATGTTCTTGTTTGATAAATAGCACATTGCAGGGATGGGGAGGGGCCCACGGCAGGACGGCAGAGTTGTAGCAGGGTTCTCTGCTGGCTCCTGGCTGTCACTGGACACTCAACCCTGGAGAAGTGCCTCCAGAGTCTCCCAGCTGCTGCTTCTGCAGCATTTTCCTTGCTAAAGACATTTCAATCCCATGACCAAGATGGTGACTGGGAGGAGAGAGGGACCATGTGGGCAGCCAGCCATCCCTCTGCTGCAGCAGGGGATCCTCTGCTTGTCTCCATCCATGTGCAGGCACAGGCCTGGCACGATGCCCTTGGGAGCAGTCCCACCCTATCACATCCCTGACTGGTGAGAGAGGGGGGCCCATCCAGTCTCTGCTGACATGAACAGGATTGCTGCATTCAGGACCTTCCAAAACTGGCAACAAGGATCAGGCCCCTGAGGGGACTATTTGGGACAGAAGGACCTGGAGTTGTGTGTTAGGGCAGGGAAGATGTTCCTGCTCCCACAGCCCCCCCTGACATCTCCCCAGGGAAGGTGAGGGGCCTGCCTGGAGCCACACACTGCTGCAGGACGTCCCCATTAATGCCAAATGAGTTCATCATGAATAATGTTATTGTGATCGATACGGCTCAAGGATTATTTCTAATCCTTAATAATGATTAAACCATTATTTTTTCAAGTGTTACAGATCAATCAGTCCAGCTCAAGGTGCACTGCGTGCAGGGACTGTGAGATGCCCAGGATGCAGGCAGTGCACCAGAGAGCCTCGTGGAGTACATGGCAACCACCAGAACCTCCTGGGGTTGCAGACTTGGGGTTGTCAATTGTGTGGTTCCAGCAGCAAAAAAAAATTAGAAGAATTACAAAAAAAACCCCACTAAACAGCACAGGTAAGAAATACCTGCAAATTTCCAGGAGCTGTGGTGCAGGGACTGCCCTAGCACTTTAAAGAGCGCAGTTCTTTCCCCAGAAGTCACCCAGGGCTAAGGACAGGAGATTTAGAGGCTGAAAACACTGAATTGAAACGACTCTGAAGGTCATGAAAGGCCAGCAGGAGATTTGCAAGGGATTGGTGTCTGGAGATCTCGACGGCAGGGTCTGTGAGGGGGAAGGTGCTGCACAGGCTTTATCGTGCCCTGGCCTAGTTTGTATTCCATGTGGTGCTCCTCTGTGCCTCACTGCTCACACAGGCAGATCCACCAGGAGCTCCCTGCTCAGTACACAGGCTCGCCTGGGATTAGGGAGCCTCAGGGACGCCTTGGATGGGCAGGTGGCAGCAAAACTGGCAGGGCTGGGTGCATGCCCTGCCTCCCAAAAGCTGTGCAGGAAAGGAAAGGAGGGACGAGGGGGGCGACCTTCCCAGAGGATGGGACCCTCAGACACACAGCTGCTGCTTGTCCCCCGCTTTGCTCCAGGATCTCACTTCTCAGCCCAGTCACCCACAAGCTCACTCACCCCTCCCTGAGCTCGGCTCACCCACGGGCGCTCACTCACAGCAGCAGCTCCTGGGGGCAGTTGGTCTGATGCCCCTGAAGCTGCTGGGAGTGTGGCAGTAGGAAAAGGATTGGGGCTGGCACAGGGAGGGACCACAACCTCCTCTCTAGTCAGAAGGGACCGCCCCTGCTGTCGCCATCCCCACTGCTTGAGGAGCCAGCACACAGGGGGGTGATGCTCACCTCCTCCTTGCCATCTCTTCTCCCCCATCACAGCTGGGGCTCTCCTACATTGCTCCAATATTTTCACACGAAGTCTTTCCAAGGGAAACTGGTCCAATAATGTGCTAAATCTCTCCTCCCAGGCCCCCCATAGCAGTAAGCATGCCCTGACTGGTCCTGCCTCAGGCAGATCAGCAGGTTTAACTTGGGAGGCAGCAGAGCAGAGCCCAGAGTGGCACAGGGAGGCCAAAGGCCAAGGTTGGATTTATAAACAGGATTATGGCAAGTACTCTGCAAGAGGAGACCAAGCAGCCCTGTGTAACAGCAGCAATGCCACCCCTGTGTCCCAAGACTCCACACAGGCCCCCCAGGCCCATGTCTGTGCTGGGGGATGTTCCTTGGGGAGCCTGGGATGGTGTTCCCAGCCTCTCCCTGCAGCCAGTATGGAAGGGCCCAGCAATGGCCCATCACACAGCAGCTGTGTGTGCCCAGGGATATTTGCTCTGAGGGAGAGCTGCTCCTGCTAAGCCTTCATTTAACTCCCTCAGTGAGACTGTTATCACCCTCATCTCAGCGCCTTCCCCAGCGCTGTGAAGTGTGTTAACCTCCTGCACATGAGCACGCACAGCTGGAAGGGGAGATCTTTGCTGGGGATTCAAACAGCCCTGCGCCACCAGTTCAGAGAGTGCCACGAGCACCAGACCATCCAGCCCTCCTCCCACAGCGGGGAAATGGCAGTGAAAGGTTAAGGCGAGAAAAGGAAAACCAAACACACACGACAAAGCCAAGGAACCCAAGCCCCAGGCAGGAACATCCCCCAGGAGTGGGTTCTGCAGCTCTTCCTCCTCCACGATGAAGAAGGATGATGGTACAAGCCCCCTCCTTTGGCACCAGCCCCTCCTCCATGAACGGGGCACCCTGACACCATACCTGTCACTGCAGAGCATCCGGAGAGGGGAAAGCCCATTCCACATGTTTCACACGCCTCAGTCCTTTCTGCCTGTGTGCATCAGGGCAGAGGGCCCCTTCTCATGGTCCCACCTCCTGCCACCAGCTCCAGGGTGCCTCCACCTCAGCTCTCTCTGTCCTCCCCAGCCCATCTTCCCCCACTGACAGAATTCACCCCTAAGCAAACCCTACCAACAGCGCGCACACCATCATCAAAAAATGATCAACCGGCGACAAAAGACGACAACCCCCTTATATACACATAGGGAATATAAATCTTGAGTAAACACTGTAAAGCAGCGAAGCATCTCATCCTGTAATAATCTCCGAGACAGTTGATCCCAGGGCTCTTATTACCCCTGCAGCCGTCATCCAAAATCCACTCGGCAGCAGGCTCAGCCACGGCTGAGTATTGATCAAGGAGGCAGCTTCAAATATGCTGCAGCGTTTTTCTTTCAAAGCACTAACTTGTTTGTCAATAATTCCCTTGGCTGTGCAGAAGGAAAGGGGTAGACAGAGCCCATCTCTCTTCCTCTTGTGCCTGGACCCAGCCTGTGCATGAGGGAGGATGGAGCTGGAGCCAGCACTGGCTGCTCATATTCTCCTGCTCATGGGAGGGCAAATAAAGCCCCAGTGACTAGTGAAGAGCAGGTGGTAAATCCTCCACGGGCTTCCAGACCCTGGTGCTGTACCAGCTGGTGCTCACTGCTGGGATCTGGCAGGGTGGTGAGCGGGGACACCTCTGTGGAGTCAGCCCTGCCAGCACTGAGGGTCACAAGTGCAAACCTGGAGCTAAACCAGAGCCAGAGCTGCCTCAGACCCCACACAGGGCAGTGGCATGGCCAGCACCCAGCCCTGGCGGCCTGGGATGAGCTCCAGAGCCACAACTTCCATCATTTTACTGATCACCTCACTAACTCATGGCTCTGTAGGCCGGCAGTACATGGCTCTTGTTCCCCTGCCAGCATTTCTCCCTGCTCCTTCTTCTCCAGAGCCACAACTTTTACTGATAAAAACCATCATCACCATCCTAACAATCACAGGGAGGAGAGGGATGAAACATCCCTAGAGGAGAAGTACCGATGTGTTTGCAGATGGGGGAGGAATGGGATAGCACTGTTTCTCAGGGTGCTTCTCCTACCCCAAAATATCACCCAGGCCTCCAGAAGAGCTTAACTTCTCACAAACAGCAAAGCACCAAGGGCAAAAGGACAGTGCAGAGAACCAGGCGTCCTGCAGCATGAGCAGTGCCTGGCACTCTCTTCAGCTCTTCTCCCCTTGGAGAAAAGCCTCTCTCTGCCACCCTTCTCCTGCCCTCCACAACGATGGACACTTGCTTTCCAAAATCACAAGAGGAGGAGCAGCTCTGCCCCTGCTCTCCATCACCCCAACTTCTCCCTAGGAGGGGGGGAGAAGGGCAGAGGCACTGTGCCCTGTAAACCCATGGGGACACTCACCCCTAGAGACCAGCAATGGCAAAACCCCAGCTCCTGTTTTCACCAATACAATGCCAACCAACCACTGCCCCATCCCTCCTGGAGAGGAAGGACATGCACCACCGTATGGGATCTGTCCCCACCTCCTCCAGCACCGACACAGAGCTGTGGGATGCAGGATGGAGAGAAGGGGCCAGGCACATGCAGGTGCAGGCAGTCTTGGCCTCTCTCACCTTCCCCTTCCCCAGCAGGAGTGTCCATCCACACCAGTGCTGCTGCTTCCTGCATCCTCCTGCCTTTCACCCTGGATGTATGGCACCAAACTTTGTTCCCACATTAGAGACGACTTTAAACTGTACTGCTAAATGCCATCGTGCTCAAGTCCTGCTGGAATGTGCTTCTGCCTGGCTTTGGGATGCCGGTGGTCCCTTGGGAAGCCAAACCAGGCACACTTCCCTCCTCTGCTCAGGATCTGAGAAAAACCACTTTCCTCCATCCCCTTGCTCACACTATTTGAAGTCATGGTAGCCTTCTGCATCTTCTGTAGCTGATGGAGAGGAAAGCGGGGACCTCTGCTCTGACATCCCAGTATTCATCCAGAGCAAGAGCCAAGCAGAAGCACTCTGCTGCCCTGTGGCAGCACAGCTCTCCATGCTGTCCATGCCCAGCAGTTTTAAATCATGCTCATTTCATACCTCTTGCTCTCTTCTGGAGCATCAGCTCACAAGATGAGCAGGGTGGAGAAAGCCCAGTCTGTTCCTCATGGAAGTTCTTACCACTCCCAAAGTAGTCAGGCCAGTTAAGGTCTAACTGGTCTTATATTGCCTAAACAAAATCCTGGCCTGCAAGGAAGAAAGTGTCCCTTGGGACAAAGCTGGAATAGACAGCTGCCTCCCAGGAGGTGCTGAATGGCTGGGGCATGTCAGCAGCATCCCAGGGGCGTGATGGATACAAACCACTGAAGGAACATGGCTCTAGTGATGTTCTTCTGTTGTGGCTGGGACAGACGCGTCCCAGCAGAGTCAGGGCTGCCCATCCCAGCCCGAGCCCCTTGGTAAGTGCAGCACTGCTGCCCTGGACAGGCTCCAGGCACACACACCAGAGCTAAAAGCCTGACAAGCATCACTACCCATGGCTCCTGTCACCAGTCGCTTTGGGGACAGCTAAACCAGGGTCCTGCCGTGTGCTCAGAGACAGTGGCATGGCAGGGACAGGGCGGGGGAGTTACTGGGCACAAACACGGCATCCTGGCACAATGCAGCGGGTCTGCCAGAGCCCTGGAAGGGCCTGGGGACTCTCCTACTGGGTGACAAGCAGCTGCTTGCTGCACAATACGGTTTCAGATGACCAGAAATAATTCAGGTCAAGACGCATTTGCTGGAAGGTCAGAGCTGGGGAAATGTGACAGCAGGAGATACACCAGGCTGGGGAGGAGGAGATGGTGCTGGCCCTGGGCTTCTTCCAGCTCCTTCTTCCCCTGCACTGGTGTGCTGTGGCTCCCACGGAATGGGTGAGCAGTGGGCTTGTCAGACTGGAGGGACATGGCTCCCACTGAGATTTTTGGGAGATGGCACCTTACGGCCCAAGGTCCCAGGGCAGGCTCAGCAAGCACCTCAGTGAGCACTCTAGTTGCTCCAGCCCCATCTCCTCCCAGACAACCTCCAAACATTCAGTCCAGTGGTGCTCTCTAAGCCACACTCAAATAACCTGTGGAGCTCCTGTTACCATCATCAAGAAGGACTTGTCACAGTTCAAAATCCATTACAATAACCACAAGGCGTTTCAGCAGCAATTATAAGAGATAGTTTCACTTAAAAATCAATTTTACTTAGAGCTTAGAGGAAAAGGGTTTTTTTAAAATAGAAAAAAAAAAAGGAAGTGATACCACTTCTCACTTGGGCAGGAGGAGGAGGACTGTGCCTGGCCAGGTCTTAGAAGCCAGAGTCTTCAAAGAAGAAAAATAAATCCTTCCTTATCGTTATTCTCCCTTATTTTGGAGAAGTAAGTCCCACGTGAAGATGAGAAGAAGTTCAAGGAGCGGCTCCCCCTTCCCTGCGTGCTCTGCACAGTGCCAACAACAGAGAAACTCCGGTAAGACGCAGGAGGGCATCCCTGAAAACCCAAAATGCAGGCCACCTCCCGGTGGGCCCCCACCTCGCTGCTCCACGAGGAGGAGGCCTTCCATGCCTTTGAAATCCTCCCCTTTAGCTCTTAGCCTTTCATTCAAGCCGAGGCTGTTGAAAGTTTGTACTGGAAACCACTTACAATCGATTTATTTTAAGGCATCACCTCTTGCTGCGCTGTGATGTGGGAGCTTTAAAAAGCACCTCGTTTATTATCTGCTGCCGCGCGGGGATTTCCATGCGGCACAGCCAGAGCTCCTCCCTTATTGAGTTTTTATGTAAGGCAGATTTCCAGCATGCAGAAATTCCCCCAAGAATGTCCCAAAATATCGCCGCCTCACAACCCCAGCAAGTCTCAAGAGGAGCCCCCAAAACTTCCTTACTTGAAACTCTTTGGGGACACATGTGGCATCTCTGTCACGTCCCCCAGTGCCACTAGCCACCCTCCCACAGCCTGGGAGGGGTCGGACACGGTGAGCAGTAACTCAGGCCCCCAGTGTCACAGCAACAGAAATGCAACCCGAACAGTTCATACTGTCAGTTTAAAACACCAAAGGAGAGCAACTGCAGTGCAGAGAGTCACATAAAGGTCTTCCCAGTGGTGTTTTGCTCTAAAAACAAGCACCGTAGTTGGAACCGGTTTTGCCCAAACTTCCAGAAAAACAGCAACGAAGCCCCTGAAGCTCCAGGTGGGGTGGGGAAGTTCCGAGGAGGAGGAAGTGAGCAAGCTCAGCGGGTCACCAAAAGGCACGCGGCTCCAGCATGGCTGGAGACCCCACAACCCTTCCCTGGGGTTTGTGTTTGTGGGGAGGAATCCCTTCCAGCTCAGGTTTTCCCTATGGCAACGCTGGGCTGCTGCAGCAGCTGCTCAGGGGCAGCATCACTGCTGGGAGCCGGCAGTGCCCTTCCCTCTGTCCTGCTCCAGGAATGTGCTTCACTGTTTCTCTTCAACCCAAAATTCAAGGCAACTTGACACTTTTGTTTTAAAGACCGAGGTGGGGGAGGAGAAGGCGTGGAAGAGCTTCCCTAAGGGAAAAGCCATCAACTGGAACAAGTTTTCAACAACTACACGTTTCCTGACCTTTTCCACAGTCATATCTTTAATGTTTCATGGACAGATTTTATAAAAAGAAAAAATTAATAAAATAGATTTCATTTTTAAAAAAAGGTCAGGACATGTGTTACAGGGAAAAACTCATTTAGGTCCCTACCTGCTGCCTCGTGGATGCCGGGGAGCCCTCCCCTGCCTCCCACCCAGGGCGCTCCAGCCCAGGCATCCACCTCCACACCTTCCTTTTCATGGCATTCAGGGGTTGATCTCCTCTGGATTTTTCCTTTCCCTGCCAGACACGGAGTCAGGAACCATGAGCATTCGGAGAAGGTGACAAATGCTTGAGAGCCACAAGTTTTTGGTGGGATGCTGCCCATCTGACCTGGAGAGGCAGCCAGTGAGCTCAGATGGGGAGAAGATGCTTGTCCAGACTCCAGCACAGATCTTCTGCCTGCAGCTGCTCAGCCTTGGGCCCAAAGTTCTCCCCAGATATTTAGGCAGATGTTGAGGCTGTTGCCATGCCCGAGCCATGCACGGCAGAACAACCAACACCTGCACTCTTCATCAGCACGACAGCATTCCCATGGCTCTTGCACTGCCCCCATGAACATCACCCCACGGATATCCCCTCTCATTCCTGTCTGTGGAAATGAACATGAGTTCTATCTGCTGTTTTTGTGCTTGGGCTTGTCAAGAGAAAGCATGGCAAAATGAATTCTCTGAGCACAGAGCCAATTCCTGCTGATCAAGATGTTTTAAAGAATAAATGGTATTTAATAGCAGCTCCTTCCTGGCTGGCCCAGCGGACTGTTCCCAGAGACTCAGAGACAAAAGCAGCCCGGATGCCGCTAAGGACATTTGTATTATTAAGCGCAATCTGCAATTAGAGCAGACTTCTGTCTAACTTCGGCCTCTTTTCACCATTTCCTCATTTTTTTTTTATTCACTAAGAACAAAATATTATTCACCAAAGTTTGGAAAAAAAAAAAAGACGAATGACTGCGATAACATCATACTAAGTTATTAAGTGGTGACAATGGGGGACAATTACAGTATATAGTCCATTATACAGCACTGCCGTCGGGATGAATCAAAGTAAAACACACGGTGAATGGCGAGGAGCCTATTAACGGGAACATTAGTGTGCCAGAACATAATACCTGCCATGCAGCCCCGGAGTTATCGCCGTGCTGGTGCCGGCGGGGACTGGGGAGGAAAGTTGTGGAAAAGGCTGGCAGCTTCACTGCACCGTTCGAGGCACCAGCCCCACGCTAAGGACTCTGTGCATTGATCCTCAGTGCTCAAACAGGGGAAAAGGGCAAAACCTCAGACCCAGGCCACCACCATGCAGTATCTGACTCCAATTCTGCCTCTGGAAGGCTCTAAAGATTTTTGCAATGGCTCAGCCAAGCATAAGCAAACAAGGATTTTCTTCAGTTTCCAGCAGCATCCATGAGAGCAGCCTTTCTGTGCTCACCAGCACCCCAGAGGGTTTCTCAACCCTGCCTTTTGGGCAAGGGCCGTTCCACCACCATCAGCAAGTCTTTGCAGATCCCACTCAGTGGCGTCAGGCACATCCCAGACTCCCTTTCCCCATCACCCGAGGCTGCCCCTTGCCTGCAGCAGCAGGTGAAGTGGGTTGTGATGCTGGGAGATGCGTGAACTAAATTATCTGTGAAAATTCTCTTTTGTGGGGAAGGAAAACAAGTAAACAAGCTGCATGGCTGCTTCCTAAGTACAGCAGCAAAATTCCTAGACCTGGCTCTGCACAAGGACTAACTTGTGGGAAGAGCTCGTTTTACGCTCTGCCTCCCAGGCTCTGCAGCCCCCCCCCAAAGCCAACACACCTGCTTATAGTTTGGGTAGGTCCTATCCCTTCCCTCTCTGCTGGCGTCAGTTCCTGCCAGCGGTGAAACCCTGCTCTCCTTTGCCAGCACTGGGTTCCCTGCTGCTCCAGCAGCTCTGGTTTGCTCCTTCTAAGATGTTATTTTTACACTTCTCTTAAAATACAACACTAAGAGAGGCTTCTTGACTATATTAACATTAGGAATCTAATCAGCAATCAGACAGCTCATAATTTTCTGATTAGCTCTGATTATACTCAATCTTTAGGAATGGAAAAAAGGAGGGAAAGAGGGGGAAAAAAAAAAAAGAAGGAAAAATATAAAAATATTCTCTGCTCAGTTTTCCCACCCTGATTCCCTTGATGAGGCACAGAGTCACAGCAGCAGCTCTGCTGTTCCCAGCTAACAAGGGCAGTGCCACAGTGACCTGCTAAGCCAGCGCTGGTCAATAACCTGATGCCATCACACTGCTGATCTTCATCCTTCCAGGCTTGGCCAGGATGTTGTCCTGGAAAGGGGCTGCTCAGGGAATGGAGAAGACATGGGTGCCAGAGCTGCTGACAAACCAAGAGGAGTGTTGGGAACTCTGATTTCGGGCCAAACATCTCCGATAATCCACTACAGAACAGGGTAAAAGGATGCCACAGAGAAAGGAGATGATGTGTGTGTATTCAGCTGGCTTCAGCCTGGAAGATGGAGCCTCTCTAGGCAGTGAGGAGCAGGCTGAAGAACTTTGTGACATGAAGTCACAGCCACACACCAGCTTGGTAGGAGATGATGGGTGCTTTGTGGCAGTCCAGAGAGAAAGATCCCAAGGATTCAGGATCTGAGCACCACCAGAAGGTGGGAGGCAAACAAGCACATGGCCTGAAACCTCTGGGCAGGAGCAGAGGATGTTCCCGGCCGACAGATTTACCTGCAGACCAGGTGGGGGGAGCAGGGATGCCATCTCCTCTGAGCATGTCCAGCATCCTACAACAGCAGGGCTTTTGTGAAGGAGGAGAAAGGAATGTCCTGGTGCTGAGCCTCACAGCTGCAGCCAGGAGGAAGGAAACTGAGGAACAAGACACAAGGAAGGAGATCTAAACCGACCCCTCTAACAGAGCTAATCAGTCGCATGCATTCTGCATAGGCGATTCACTCCTGACTGCAGCAAGTGATCAGCTGATGCTGTGAAGCATGAGATTTAATTATTTGTATCATAGCCACCGCCTGCATAACTACAAATGATATTAATGGTGATAAAACTGTCCAGCTGGCTCTTCAAACCGACTCGCTGCCTCCCACGGCAGAAATGTGCTGCCTTGCAGGGACTGCTCACACCGCGGCACCACCAGTGGCAAACCCTGTCCAGGGAACATCACAGCAGACAGACACCATCTGGAATGACCATCCCATGTCCACCCACGGTCACTGAGCACAGAAGACGTGCTTCCTGTCTTGAAGAAAGCCTCGATAACAAGAGGTGCTCCTTCAGAGCACTGGCTGACTGTGCATTTGCAGCAGCTTGGCTGAACCTCTGAAGAGCCTCGTGCCTGTTCACAGGCTGGGCAACCACTTTGCTGGGGAAGAGAGGGCAGCCCCATCTCCCTCCAAGCTGGTCACTGCTCCAGGCTGTTCCTCAGGAGTGCTGGCAGAGCTGCCAGTGACAGCACTAGTCCTCACCGTGATCAAACCAAATGGGTTAGCAAAGATCTATGCTAAGCTATTAACCTGCTAAGAAATAGAATGGAGTAGAGTACAACAGCATAGTTCAGGTGGATATGACCTGTGGTAAGCATCTTGTCCAACTGCAAGACTAAGGGACACCTGCCCAGTTTGAATCCAAAGCATTCAACTGTCAAAGCAAATGGCCCAGGTCAGAGCAGAGCAGCCACAACACTGTGCCCCCCACAGCCTGACACCACCTCTCCTCCAGGACTCCTTGACTGAGGTCCTCAGTCACTTTTACACCGGCTTCAATAAAATAACTTTGAAATCCCCGCTTGAACTAAACTGTGGAGAAGGAGAGGGTTCAAACACCCCAGGGCTTGGCTCTCCTAAACTTCATTGCAGCATCCCAAGTGGGCAGTGGGGTCACCCCATCTCCTTCCAGCTCAGCAAAGCAGGTGGGACCCAGGAGCAGGTTGTGACTGTGCTGGAGATAACCAATGGAGGGAATCGATCCCTTTCACATCCTGGGGCTCCAGCCCTGCTGCCACTGCTCTTTCCCATGGCAGACATGGTGCTCAGCACATGCACGTACCCGGTGGGTCCCTCCTACTGAACTATCCCAGTGCACACACTAAAGCCCACCCAGGTTCCCGTGGACAGGTCTCCCCACGCCAGGTCTCCTCCTTACACTCCAACCCTGCCACCACAACCACAGAGCTCTCTTTCATGAAGCGACGCCAGAGCTGTAATTACTTTGAGGTGACCTCTAGGGAAAAAAAAAAAAAAGTTCAAGTTTAAAAAGAAAATCTCTCTGGTTAATGCTATGCAAATTGCCAGCGAGGCAATCAGGCTGACTTTTAAACACTGGCCCCCGTCGAAGGGCTCACAAGACACTCTTATTGTCTTGCTATCAATTTGCATCTCATTACCCACAATGCGCCTCTGGTTGGAGGTAACCTTTTGGGGAACACTCCGCAGTGGGAACCCAGGGACAATATGGTCACTCCTGCTTACAAAGCTTTCATGTGACACAGCACCCGAAACACGATGGTCGAGGGGCCCAGGTCACTGCCAGCCTTGCCCACTGCTTGGCCAGCAGCACCATGACCTTGTGCCACTGGGACCCACGCCTTCTGCCACCCCCCCCAGGGCCCTGTCCGTGTTAGCTGTCCCACAGACACATGCACACCGCAGGTCCTTCCCACCAGGCTCATCAGCTCCTGCAGTCCCCAGGGGCTGCACAGTAGCAGTTTGTCTCCACCTGGCTCTTCAAGGCCATTCAAGATGTTTCTGAGAGCCTTTGCACATCTCCGCCAACCCTCCCCACCTTGGGGAGATGGTACCAAAATAGCATTTTCCTACAGGAAGGAGATCTGCCACGTCCTTGTCCCCAGCCTGCTCCTGCTTCTCCAGCCACCCCAGCATGTGCTGCAGTCTCTGAGATCAGGTGCCTCTGCCTTCTCCTCCATCCCCACAAATTTGGGTTGACAAAAGCAAGTGCTCAGCAATCAATCTCAGGGGAGATTGCAGGGAGGCTGCCAGGCCCCATCCCCTGTTACTCAGCTGCACTCCACAGCCACCTGCAACAGGGACCTTTTGTTCAGCAAAGCAGGATCAAGCTACAGGACTTCATGCCCCCTTTGTAACGTCATTCATCCAGCTCAACCAGCCAGTACAGGGATCCTACCTCCAGGATGCTCACCCTGTGCATGCTGCCTTGCTGTGGTGCCCCTGTGGTCAGGTCAGGCAGTGGCTGGAAAGCTGCCCAGTGGAAAAGGACCAGGGGGTGGTGGTCAACAGCGGCTGAATGTGAGGTGGTGTGTGCCAGAAGGGCAAGAAGGCCAGTGGCATCCTGGCTTGGATCAGCAGTAGTGTGGCCAGCAGGCCCAGGGCAGTGACCATCCATCCCCCTGTACTGGGCACTGGTGAGGCCACACCTCAGATACTGGGTTCAGTTTTAAGTCCCTCATAACGAGAAAGACATTGAGGGTCTGGAGCGTGTCCAGGAAAGGGAACGGAGCTTGTGAAAGGGCTGGAGCACAAGTCTGTTGAGGAGCGGCTAAGGGAGTGGGAGTGTTAGCTTGGAGAAAGGGAGGCTCAGGGGGGACCTTCTTGCTCTGTACAACTACCTGAGAGAAAGTTGTAGTCAGGTGGTAGTTGGTCTCTTCTCCCAAGGAACAAGCAATAGGACAAGGGGAAATTGGCCTCTAGTTGGGCCAGGGGAGGTTTAGATTGGATATTAGGAAAAACTTCTGCACCAAAAGGGTTGTCAAGTATTGGATCAGGCTGCCCAGGGAAGTGGTTGAGTAAGCATCCCTGACGGGATTTAAAAGACATGTAGATATGGCGGCTGGGGACATGGTTTAGTGGTGAACACAGTGGTGCTGGGTTAGAGTTCGGATTCTAGGATCTTAGAGCTCTTTTCCAACCTAAACGATTCCATGATCTGTCCAAGCTGCTGACACAGCACTGCCCCCAGCATCCCCCCCCTCCTCCAGCACCCAGCCCCAGTCAGCCCTGTGCTCCCCGCAGCAGCAGCCGCCGCCTGGGTCTCACTCGCTCCGTTTTCCTTCTCCCCATGAACTCTGCCGTGCGAGGCCTCCCTGCTGAAGCAGCAGAGCTCCTCTGCTGTGGTTTTGGCAGCCGCCTGCCATGCCCTGCTCCCCAGCATCCCACCAGAGCTGCTGGCACCGCCGCGTTGCTAAGCGCTGGCAGGGCCCTCCGCCAATGCCATCGCTGCCACCCCGGCCAGAGGTGCCAAGGCAACAAAGGGGCTACTAATAGGCGAGAGAGCACCACTGCGAGGAAGAAAACCCAACTGCTTAAAATCCTCCCGAATAATGGTGCTGCCTCCCCGCTGCTCAAATCAGATGCAGCACTTTTGTTGTTACGATAACTAAATACAGGAGATTGGAACAGCTGGAAATGCAGCAACAATATTTAAAAGAGGGGCTTTTTTATAAAATTGTTGGCATTTTATTCAATAATGGTAATGGGCTTCTTAGTGTTATTATTATTTTTTATTTTAAAGGCACAAGGTGCCCTACTCTGGTGTCTTTGCACAGTGCTGGTCAGGCTGTGAAGCCAGCTCTCACCTCCTGATGGCAGGGAATAACTCTGAGACACTTAACAGCACCAAGACACAGGGCTGATCCAGGGAGCTGACAGAGGCATGGAAATCACAGCTTGTGCTCCAGCGCCCTGCTCAGCCCTGCACCTCGCTGACAGGATCCAAAGGTGCAACACCCAAAGGTGATGCGTGGGAGCAGCAGGAATCACACAACAATGACAGCAGCAGCTCCAGCCAGAGGTGCCAGCGCCATGCCAGTCGAACTCAAGGGGAGGACTGGAGGTGGCTGCTGCCCATATCAGCTCACACCCTCAGATACCAGAGCCCTTTCACCCCTGGAGTAGGGGAAAGCACTTGGTTATCTTCAGCACCATGTTGGTAACAGCCAGGAGGCATTAGAGGAACCGAAGTGCTGGAGGGGTGGATTTGGAAATGTGCTGCGGTCAAAAGAAAGCTCCAGAGCCAGGGCATGAAGCTGAAGGGCCCCAGCCTCACTTGCCCACACAGATATGCAGGTAGTGGCTGTACCTGTGTGGGTTTTTTAGGAGCACAGACCTTGCTGGCGCTCAGGCTGTGGTGGCAGACGTTATGAACCATCTGGTGAGACCTGGTGAGTCAGTGGTGGCTGATGGGGCACACAGCTGGCAATGCCTCACAAAGGGACAGGACCCTCTATGCTCCCTCCTGGACCTGCAGAGCCCATGGTCCAAGGGTCCTTCTTATAAGGGATCCAATAATCTTGCAAAACACACGATAATCCATTTGTAGCGTATCAGCAAGTAATTAAGAAAATAGAACCAGTGTCAGTGTAAATAAATAGGGACATTTTATGACACAGTATTTTGAGTTGTGGGTTGTTTTTTCATACACTGAGCTGTGCCAATTCATGAGATGCAGTTGGCAGTGGCTCTCCCAGTCATCAGTGAATCACATCATCATCCAGCCCTGTGACTGAACATCCCCGTGCAGCTTTGAGTGCCCACAACACCAAGTTTGGGCATAAGAGCTGCCCAGTAATGCGATATCTGGAAACACACCTTGTGTCAAGGCCCTTGTTGCACTGGGACTGTGCATCCAGGAGCTGGGGGTTGACAGGGATGCCTTGGAGAGCCAAGGTAACAAATCCACTGTGGCTCTTCCATGAGCCAAACGTGACCATCCATCATGGCAGCAGCGGGCACTGCTCCAGAGGGGAAAGCCTCCCATGTGGTCCCAGGAGCAGCACAAAGGGAGACATGGCTCTCAATCATGCCTTTTCCAAGTCTGGGCTTGCTCTAGGACTTACTGACCCTCGTAGCATTCCCAGCCCTGCCTGTCCCCTCACTCACACAGCTACAGCATCATGGCTACACCGGCTCCCCACACCCAGCAGCAGTCCAGTGGTCCAAGCACACGTGCTAGTAACAACATGCTGAGAGTCCACCATCAGCTCCTGAGCCAGCACAAGCCAGGACATGGGCTCTGGATCCTGCGGCTGTTCCCCCTGTCCCAGTCCTGTTTGCTGAAACTTCAAAGCAGGGGACACCCCCTGCCCATCCAATCCCCCTTACCTCAAAATGACTAAAATCACCATGGCACTCATTACTGCAGAGCTCAGTGCTGCTGCAGAAGTCTGAAATAAATAAATCAGGGTTTAGGAAGTACCAGCAAAACCAAGGCAGGAGAACAGCTCCTTCTGTTTGGGGGACAGAAACTCACTGGCTCCGGGTGCATCCCTGGTGCAGCTGCGAGCCCCAGCTGGCAAGGACGGGCTGCTTTCTGGGCAGGGTTATCTGGTATTTATTTGGGTGAGACAGGACAATCAGGAACCGAGGGGAAAGGACAGAGAGATGAAAATAGAAGGAGTAGGGGGACAAAAGGAGGGGCTGGGGTGGGGAGCGGGTGAAATGGCAGAGGGAAGCAGGGAAGAGGAGCTGGAGCTGCTGGGGGGGACAGCACTATTCCAGTGCTTCATTCTGAGGCCCTGGTGCCCTTCACCCTGATGCCTATTTAATGTCATCCTATTCAGCAAGTGTCCCCATGATCTGGTAATTATCTTTTACTTACAAAAGAGCATCTCTGTGTCACAAATGTTCCCTTCTCCGGCTCTGCCACAGATCAATATCTCCTCAAGGCCTTCGCCATTGTTTGGGGAATGGAATTGATTTCTCTCAGGAGCAAGGGCAGGGAAAATATATAAATAAGGGCTGTAGAGATGTGTCCCCGCTGAAGGCTGAGCTGGGCTGTGGTGAGCAAAAGGAAAGCATTCAGATCCCACCTGACCATTGCAGGTACTAGTGCTGTCCCTGCTGAAATCTTCAGCTCAAGATATCACCAGCTTTCCAAGATTTTACAGCAGGGTGAGAAGCATGTCCAGAAGGAGATGTTAGGGTTGAAGCACGTGGTTGAGCAGTTGCTGCTGTGACTCCAGTGGGCCCTCGAAAGGAGCCTGGGAGACATCCTTGGCTTAGAGGGCAGCACCTTGGTGTGACCAGCATGGCACTGACACTGAAACCCAGAGCAAGCCAAGATCCACGAGACCACACCACTGCTGGGCTGCCATCAGAGTGACCATGGCAACCATGAGCCAACTCTTGCAATACAAACCATGCAGCCTTCATGCTCCTCTCATCTGCCTAGAAGATGACCTTCCAAATCATGAGATACAGGGTAAATACAATTTGATCTGGTGTTTGAGTCCAGGCTGCTAAATCTTGGGATCTCTGAGCTGAGCCTCTCTGTGCATCACCTGAGGCTCAAGAGTGGTGGAGAACGGTGTGGCGCAGAGGCAAAGCTGCTCCCCTGGCTCACACTGCACAGGGAAAACTCCAGCAAAGGGGACTATCCCAGGGAAAGGTACCAAAGGATTTAACCATTATGCAGGTGTGGGGAAGAAGGAGGGGTTCATCACTGCCTCTTCCCCAGCAACAGCGGCCTTCTACATATTTGAAGGCTATTACCATGTTTTGCCTCCATCTTCTCCAGGAAAAAAACCAACAAAGACCGCTTGTAATATCTTCAAATGGGCCCTTGCTTTCTAATCCTCTTTTTGGCCCTTCTACCTATCCTTTTGCATCCCTCTGGAAGCACAGTGCCAGGCACTGGACCCCGAGCCAGCACCAGCCGGGGCCCAGCCGGTGCCGAGGAGGGAGCCAGGGTTACACCACCGTGTTTGCATGAGGCTCTATGAGATCAGTATTTGTCTTCCCTTCAAACACCTTGGCAGGTCTGAGACATGCCAAGCCTGCAGTCTAGTAGAACCACTGCCATCCATTTCAGCCTTTCCCATAATGTCCTAATTTTCTGTTGTTCATGTGGGAGGAGAGGGAAAAAACCAGCCCTGAGTGTAGGGGTGGGAGCTGAGGTTTGACTTGAGAAAACCCATGGCAAAGCTTTTCTTCCAAGGACCTTTAAATGTGTGTTTGTTCAGCTCCTTGGATGGAGACACTCATGGGTTTATAAAGCCCTGCTCAGCTGTAGGGCCACTTGGCGTCCTGAATAACAAACCAATCTCAAGCCCAGCCTTCTGTGTGACAGATCTCAGCTGAGCTTGGTCAGTCCTGAGAGGGAGAAACAAAAGAGGATGGAAAAGGGCAGAAGATGAAGGATGTTGTCCAATGCACAGGCACCAAAATGCTGGCTCTAGGACAGAACAGTGGAGCATCCTAGTAGGAATACATATACACTGAGAAGGAGGTAGTCCTTTTGCAGAGGGGGAAAATCATCAGGTGGGACTAGATACGCAGGCAAGTGGCTTTGGAAGGATCCAGCTCATTCGAGGAATTCAACAACACAGCAACAGAGGAAATTCAGGGCAAGCACATCTAAGGTATCACTTTTGGGAAACAACAATTAGGACCCATCAAACATGCTGATGCAACTCCAAATTAACCCCAATCATTTGAGGGAGAGATGGAGGCACATACATCTCAGTGCAAGCCATGGTCCAAAGATGTTCATTTGTGCTCAGATAGGAGGAGTAAATGAAACTGTCATTAGCAGCAGGCCTATAAATCAGTGGGTCCTTCATCTGTGCATGGTTGTGCCCTCCTCAAGCAGGGGAACGAGGCAGGTGTGGGGTAGGGAAGAGTAAAGGGGCTGCTGGGAGCACAGGAGGGACTTGTGCAGCAGCAAACTGAAAGCATTCAGGGGATTTGATTCACTTAAAGGAAGAAATGAATTTCAAAGGGCACAGAGGTATAAATCTCCACGTTAGAGAGAAGGTACCTCTGAGCTTGGCTATTTCAAAGTCCAGATCTGACGATGAGAAACGCAGTTACCTGTGAAACCCAATGCCTCGAGATACCAGGGACACGATACTTTTTTTAAGAAACAGAAATCAGATTAATCAGAGTGTCATCGGTTATGCTAACTGAGATCAAAGCACAGAGGAATATAAGTGCTATCACTCAAGGATTTATACCTCCCAAGTAACTGCTTAGGATTAGAAAGAAATTTCAATAATCTGCCAGCTAAGTATGCATTGCGAGAGTAATAATCCTTCTCTCTCAACATCTGCTAGCAGCTACTAATGGAGATAGTAATAAGCTAGGTGGATCATAAACCTGTCCTGATCTGATTGCTACCTTATAAACTGGAACAGGAGGGTGTTATCATTTCTCTCGGGGTAACCTGTTGCCAACCAGGACCGTGCCGAGGTGGGAGCCGCAGGAGCAGAGCATTGAGATGCCTCCTCCTGGAGCTCAGCGCTGCGGGGGGCAGACCCTTCAGCAGGGAGTCTATTGATTTTTATATAATTTGTTATCAACATTTCTAGTTGCTTCCTAAAATGGAGCATTTCCCCAGGAGACAATGTATGTGCAAAGCCACGGGAGGGTGAGAGCTCAAACGTGTGCGGTTTCTCTGCGGTAGGTCTGTGGTTTAAGCTGGTGCTTGATGTAGCGTCAAACCCAGGCAAGCAGAATGAGCTCATGCCTTAGACAAACCAAACCCAAACCCCACCATCGCTCTCGTTGGGTTTCTCTTTCTGTCCTGCATTTTTCAAATGTGTGTCACACTTAATGGAAGGTGATCCATTTGACATTTAGCACTGAACATGGGAATATGGGAATAAGCTGCCCACTCACCCCCTGGTTCAAAAATGTGATCGGGTGGGCTGGGACACTCTCAAGGCAGCATGAGGGATGGAGTACATTGCCTGAGCCTAAGTGGATCAAAACATCAGGAATGGCTGGCTAGAGAGAGAAGGTACAGAAATAACAGTGGGAAGAAATAACATGCACAAAGGGAGTAAGCAGGGGGAGAGGAGAACTATAATACCAAGACATCCAATATAACTGATTTCCTCCAACAAACCCCGAGTGAAAGGTTAGCTCTGGTATTAGAGCTATGGGAAAAATGTCAAGAGTTTTGCAGAGAAAAGTGAATAACATTTTTATTCCCTGTCCTCTCCCCAGAAGGTAAACCAAAGTGAAATACGAGCAGGAGCAGCACCAGGCTGGTTCCAGGCCCTGCTCTGCACACGAAGAATCAGCATAAAACACATAGGAAGGAAAAAACCATCACAGTCTCATTTCCTTCTAAATGCACTATGGTTTTGGACATAATAGCCATAGAAACCAGTCTTTCCTGAATCCCTTACTGGCTGACCTACACCATGAGATGGTCTGGCGGCAGTGCCCCCGCATCATGGCCCCAGTCCCCATCCTGGAGGCTGGGAAAGCCCTGCACCTGCTTCCCAGCTCCCCACTGAGCTGCGACAGATTCAGGGCACATGTGTCACACCCCAGGTCACAGGTGTCAGAGCCTTCTTTGAGGCTGCTCCCGGGGACCAAGGCTCATTGTCAGGAGCAGCGATGCCAATCCGGACAGCCAGACAGGCCGTGTTCCCACCAAGGTCACCCGTGTGACTTCTGCTGTGCTGCAAATGATTCTGGCTGGCACAGCAAACCCCAATCAGCTCTCCACACGAGGCTGGCTAGCTGGCTGCCTACCTCCAGGAAGGCTGCAGGGGTGACCACACAACTTCCCATGTCCATCACTGCACCTGCCGGGTGCCTTTGCATCAGGCCTAACCAGTGATGGCCTCTCTCATCTCCTCTTTTCACTTTTACAAGCTCTAAGATGCAATTTTAGGAGAGGGAAAATAAGAAAATCCCCTTCCAAACTTGTCTCCAGAGGAGCAGGATGCATCCCACCAGGTGCCAGTGTGGTGACTCCAGTCTCTGGGCACATCTCCACCAAACTAAGCAGAGACGTCTTCCTTGGCACGAGAGGAGCACGAGCCATCACAATGGCATCCATGCAAGCACGCTCATGTCAGTGGGAATACACTTGGCTCGTAGCTTCAAAAGACAAAGCCGGGAATCACCTTAAAAGCCCTTAAAGAAAAAAAAAAGCCCCATAAATACAAAGTGCTGCAGAGCACCCCTGGGGGCCAGTCTGCAGGAAGGCTTGTGAAGGGGAGCCCAGGCACCTCCCTGTGCTCCTGAGAACAGCAGGAGCCCAGTGCTGGCACTGCTCCCAGCTCCCCAGGGCTCTCCATAGACACCAGCATCCCTCTCAAATGGCTTCTGGTGGTCACTGGTGGCTCAGCGCTGGAGGGTGATGTGTTCAAAGCATTTGTCAGTGGCCCCTGTGTCCCATCTGTGGCCACCCCACCTTCAGGAGAAGGGCAAACCCTCCCTTTGCAGTCCGTGTTTAATACAAATTAATCCCCTATTGATTCCCAGCTTAAGCAGAGCCAAGCTGCTTATCCTTGCCTGGTGTAACCACCAATGATCACGCACCTCCTGGGCCAGCCCAGGGAGCACGGAGGAGGTGACAGGGGCTGGGGCAGAGGTGAAACAGGTCCTTCATGGGGATGGGAAGGTGGGCAGAGGGCTGCTTGTTTCCAGCACAGGCAGCCCAAGCAATGTAGGAGTTCCTCAGCTGTTCACCTCAGCATAACTTTAGGGATCTGATGGCTGAAGAAACAGCCTCTGCCTGCACCTGACCCAAAGGCAACAGGTCCTTTACTCCACTTTAAAATAGTAATCATAAAAAGGAGGAATGCTCATCAGTGCAGAGAAACTGCACCAAAAAATGAGCCCAAGGCTGGTGCCTCCTGTGGAAGCTCTGGTCTCCCAAGAAGACACCTCCCTGGAGCTCCTCCTGTGGCTGAGCTCGCTGGGAAGGTGTTGGCATCAGTCCCACATGGAAACTCAGCCATACACCCAAGGGGCTGTTACCACATGCACGGACCAGGCTGCTGGAGAAGCCTTAGATCAGCACTTTGTTGTATAGTCCAGAACCACCCATAAAGTCTCCCAAGTCCAAGGAAATCAGGCAACAGAGGCAGCTGAGTCCAGCCTTTCACAACCGCGGGACTCAAAGACATGAGCTCTGCGCAGGTTTTCTGCAACCTTCCTCAAGTCATTTAATCTCTGTCTGTCCCAGCTGGCTCCAAACAAGAGAGAACAACTCCCCTCTTGCAGGGGGAGCTGTAATGCACAACAGGCAGAACAAGCCCAGAGGAGAAGAGCAGCACCAATAAGGTTTTTTATTATAGAAGTTGACCCTAAAAGTTAGAAAAACAACAAAGAAGCCATATCTGCAGTGTGTCAACCAGAACATTTCACTTATTGTTTCCCTTTCCAGAAAGCTTAGAAAAACACAATATAATTTCAAAAGCATCACAAAAGACTACCTTGGCTTTTCTGTGCCTTATTCTGCCTGCCTTCCTTTTACTGGTGAAATCTGTGCTTTTTTGGAAAACAAACCCATCTGATAAAACATGCCCCCCAGCCAGGTACAGAAATACTGCAGACAGAAGAGAAATATCCAGCAAACAGGCTCCTGTGACGAAGGACTGATGCTAGAGACCCAAAGGATGCTCTGGCTGGCTCCGCCAGTGAGACCCTAATCATACCAGAAAGGCTCCTGGCTTGGGTCGAGACAATGCAATTGCTTTTTAATTTGCAAACTGTGCATATTTTCCTGATGATGTTTACACCGAGCTACAGATTGGTGCCCTGCCATTGACCAGATAATTGCCAAAGAGTTCACTCCTGTCTGGGTTTCTTTAACCTTGCTGTTTATATTCAGCTGCACAATGGTTTAAGTCCAACTCAGAAGCACTTGAGGGTAATAAACTGGGAGAGGGGAGGGGGAAGGCTACGCTATACTGTTATGATTCTGCAAAGGTTTCTGTTTTCTTTCTTGTTATCCTAATAACCCTTTTATAGAGCAGCCTGTTGGCAAAGCCCTCTGCTGAGGCAGCCGGTTCTGTGTAGGCACAAGACAATTTGCAAAAGCAATAAACTGACATTCAGCTGAAAAAGCCTGCTAGAAAGATGAGCCATCAGCAAATCCCCCTACACATGCATGGCCTTAAAGACACACTGGGTTTATATTGCAGTGACAAAAAAATAAACCAAACCCAAACCAAACAGGCAGTGTATGGAGCACCCCAGCCACAGTGGCACGCTGCAGGGGCAGACACAGCTCTGCTCTCCACAGGCTGGAGGCACAGTGGCGCAGGGTCACCAACCACTGGCACGCACTTCCTGGGAACCCCTTTGGAAACTGCTAGCCAACTCGCCTGGAGACAGGCTGGCTGATTGCCTCTGGTCATACTGGTAGGGTGATTTTCTGGAATCAGCTTCCTTTGGTGGTTAGAAACCTTCAGGTTTGCAGCCCAGAGCTATCCACTGGAAATTTCTCATTTATTCCGGGGTGGATGCCGTACGTGAGCTTGAGCAGCCTTCCTCCCTCTGCATGGTTCCCCCCCCTTGCTCTGTGTACAAGAACAGCTGTAATTTCCCCCAACCTTTGGGCTCTGCCTCATGCTCACAGGCAGATGCCCCAGACGGAGCTGGGAGGTACCCCAGTAGGCACCATCTCTTCCCTCCATCCAAGCTGGCACCCCATCACAGGGATGGCTGAAGGGGATGGGTAGCTGCTCTCAGGCTGCTGGGATTCCCAGAGCAGCACACATGGTGGGTGACCACTCTTCACTAGAGCTCCATGGGATGTCACTTTGGCTCCCTGTCCCACTGTGTCAGGCTCCCCTGTGAGCTTTCCAAGATCCCATGTGCTTTTCCCACGAGCACATCATGTCAGCAGTTCAAGGTCACCCTACAACCAACAATCACAGCTCAGAGTTTCTAGTCAGCCAATCTCCCATTTGCAGAAGAAGGTCTAGTGTTGACCCATGTGCTGTGTTATCCTCCTGCACTGTATCATTCTCCCACCACAGGATCTTTGTGCGTGCCTATTCCTCAAGGTTGTGGGGCTCCTTGGTGACAGCCTGACCCTCTTCTACCTGCATAATGCCCGTGGCACCCCTATAGATTTGACTAGCACATCCCCTTTTGTGTCCAGGCCATTAATCAAAACTAAGATTAATTTGGAGGATGGAGAACCGCACCAGTGATATCCTTCAACTCTAAAAGTTACACACATCTCGGTCCTTTTTCTAAGGACCTTATACTGGTTTCAGAGTAGGCAAGCACAAAATGCAGCTTTGAAGGGTCTCTGGCTAGCCAAGGACACAGGCTCCAAAAAAAAATAAGTCATCAGCTGAGGTGTAAAGAACAGCAGAATTTATTGCATTCAGAGCCAAGCTGGCTGGAGAAATCAAGCCTGAGAAAATAGAGACATATTACGAGGGCGAAGCCTACCGCCGAGTCTTAAGCCTATGGTTTTGCAGACAGCTAATCCTGCTAACATTAAAACAGGAGCTGAGGGTTTTTAATGGCAGAGCTATTTATGGAGAACTCATCTAACTCTTCATCATCTCCCTGAGATCCTGGTGGAGGAAAGAGCCTCATAACTCAGAGGCCTGCTGGACACAAAAGGCAAACAGATGTCAATGAGAGCAGGGCGAAGATACGGGGAGGACCTGGTGGCATATCTGATGGCCCTGCTGATGGCCCTGCTTTCTCAGAGGGAGCAGGCTGGAAATAGATTTGGAGTTTTATTGACATCGCTTTGGTAATGCCATTTACAACCTGTGCAGCTCCAACGGCTCATCGTGCTGTCACCTTCCCTCTCTGGTCCCCTGTCAAGCCTTGCGCCACCTAACATCACCAGGGACACCTTGCTTTGCACCCATCACACTTCTTCCAGGAATAATTCCTGCAGTCACAGACCTTCGGGGCACCCAGCCAAGTACAGGGTCACCCTTGAGCTGGAAATCCTTGCTGGCTTTGCAGTGAGGCACCCACCCTGTTGCTGGGATGGGCACGGGTGCCCTGGTGGTGCCCGTGCCCCGTGGCTGCGGGAGGCTGGTCGTTGATCAGGAAGAGAGCAGCGCGGAGGAGTTGGAGAGCAGGTGGAGAGGAGAGAGCAGCAGCTTGCTGCTCACTGGGGTCCTGGCAGCCCCGCTCGGCACCTTCTCAACACTCTCTCTGCTTAATCATCTTTCCAGAAGAGCATCTTGTTTAAATGGGATGATTCTTAATAAGATCATTACCTCCTCCAGTGAGAGCTGACCTGACCTGACCTCCTGTTACCCAGCTCCCTGCAGCCCCCTGCCACCGGGTCCACATTCCCCTTCATCACACACTGCTCCATCAACACTGACTCAAAGCTGACACAGTCCTTACCTGACCTAACTCCATTCCCTCCCTCCACAGGGACCTGCCATGACCTGCTATCCATTTAAATCCCTTTTTGAGCTTCCCACGCCTTCCTCTCACTTTCCTCCTGCCCATCACCTTGCCAGGGTGCCACTCTTCCAGCCAGGAGGGAGGTCTCACTCAATGGAGGATGAGCAGGGACAGATGCAAGGCGTGGGTACTGCTGGTGTGGTCAGGAGGATCCAGCTCAGATGCCCCATTTCTCCCCAGCATCCAGGGGATCCAGCCTGTTGACCCCAACTGCCCCATCAGACCTCAGCTCTCCAGTTTGCTGCCTTTCCACCTTGGTGCAAGAAACTCTTTGCCATCACCCCCTAAAAGTTCTCTGCCACTGAAGGAAGTCCATTGCATCCCTAGCAGGTAAGCAAGGGGGTTTGCTGCTCCAGCTATTATCCAGCTACCAGAAAACTCATAATTTTGATCACCAGCCTCAAGAGAGAAACCAAATCCCTTCTCACAGAGTCACACTTGTGCTCTCTCTCCCCACCCACTTCTCAAAATAAGGGCATCTTTCTGGAGCAAAAACTTCAGGGGATGGTAAGGGTTTAGTTTTTTTTTTAAACATTTCACGTCCCTTTTTATTTAAAAAATGCTTTATGCAGCTGTCAGAAACCAAAATGAGAATTCTGTATTTTTTTTAGCAGTCTTTGAAATAAGGATGCTATGTGGGATCAATTTTTTATGGCAGTAAAGTAAAGGGGGAAAATAGCAGCAATTTTCTCTTTTGAACATGGCCTGTTTAATGGCATGGATGTCAGGGTGCAGCTTTATCCAGAGAGAGGGAGAAAAAGCCACAAAATGGTACTGTGGTCAATCAAAGACTTCTACACTACAATCTGCTTCTCCATCTCTCCTACAACGAGCTGAGATTTCCATCACGTCTCCTCATCCCTTTTTCCCGCCTCTCCTCTCTCCACAGCCCTGCCAGAAGGTGAAATAAAGCACTAAGTGCCCAGATCCAACAGCCCCTCCACAGAAAACGCTGGCACGCCAGGCACAGCCCCTCCTCAGGAATCACAGACCGATGCAGCACGTCAGAAACACGCCAGCTGCACGCAGGGAGCCAGGAAATGCTGCTGCTCCAGCGGCGTTCTAGTCCCTGTGATACCACACGAGCAGGAAAATTCGTTTCATTACAACACTAACAAATGCACAGCGGCTGTGCTTAATCCCACAGCGCACCCAAGTACCAGGGATGCTGCTGTTGTCCCTTCCTGCTCAGCTCACAGCCTCCCTTCCATGGGAGCTGCCACCTGTGCAGCCTTATTTCCCTGCACCCATCGCCGAGCTCTGGGCAGCTGTGTGGACTTGTGGCCTTTTCCCTGCAGCCCTGATGATGCCTGCTGCCTTTCCCAGCTCAGCCCTGCTGGGAGAAAGTGGCACGCAAGCCCTGGAAGGAGACACACGTTTCAAGTCATATCCCTGGAGATGCTGCAAACCACATCCCCGGAGGTGCTGCCGGCAGCATCCACCCCAGGCGCCTGGTGCAACAGGCAGCTGTGCTCCATCCCTCAGCCTCCTCCAGGGAGCCTGCTGCAGGCAAGGTGACATGGAATCACAGAATCGTAGCGTGGTTTGGGTTGGAAGGGGCCTTAACAACCATCTTGTTCCAACCCCACAGACGTGGGCAGGGACACACTCCACTAGACCAAGTTGCTCCAAGCCCCGTTCAGCCTGGCCTGGGCATGGGGCATCCACAACTTCTCTGGACAACATCTGCAAGTGCTTCAACACCCTCTCTGGCATGTCCTTCCATAGAAGTCAGACCTCCCTATCCCTGAGAGCCAGGAAGGAGGGAAGTCCCTTCCCATGGAAGTTGAGCAGAAATAGACACAAAACATGGGTACCACTGGTGTGCAGCCTTTACACCTCATCCTCCCACTGGCACAAACCTGTCCCAGTTGGTCCCAGGGATGGTCTGGGGAGATAGTGACCCCTACACACCAGTGCTGCTGGCACAAGGAGCTGCCCCAGGGAATTTGGGGTGAGCTGGAGGTCACAGGAGCCCTGTCTGCACAAAACCACCGAGCAGTGCACAGACATCAGCGATGGGGAGGATACAGGCAGCAGAGTCTGTACCCAGGCTGGGACGAGACTGGCAGAGAAAAAACGATTTCTACCTCAGTCAGCTTGTTTAGGTCCCATTTTTGGGATCCTTTTTCCTTTTTTGCCCCCAAAAGAATCCTCCAGAAAACGTTATATGGACTAAAACACGTGCAGATTGCATTTCTCCTCAAATTCACCAAAAGTTACAGTGTGTTCAAATCCCCTCCCAGGCAGACGCCCAGGCACAAGCATTTCTGGCTCCAGCAGGCAGCCCCACATACCCGAGCGGGATCCAGCCCAGCAAGGACTGAGCACAAACAGAAAGGAGCAGGTATGCCCCTTGTTTTGACTATTTCAGCCTTGATTAGACACACATTGGAAGTTTGGAGCCAAGTCTCAGATTCTGACCTCCCTGAGGCTCAGGAGTGCTACAGCCCAAGGTTTGGTTTTGGAGCCAGAGGTGGTTTAATTCTCACCATTAACAAAACAGGGAGGGACTTTATCTCAGCCCCGGACTAATCGCTGCTGCAATTAGCTGTGGGCAGGGAAGATGCAGAGACCTCTGGCTTTGAACACAACCGACCTTCAAATGTCAAACATCTCCACACGCCGTGTGCTGCTCTTGACCTTGGGGCTGGGTTGGAAGCAGGGGCATTGGGACAGTGCAGGAGTGCAGGGACTGCATTGGCTGTGCAGGAGCCAGGTCCTTTTGAGGACTCCAGCCTTCATTCTTCCCTTCGCACAGCCGTGGTGGTGACTTCCACCAGAGCTGAGCCCTGGGTGATGATGCTGCCACACACAGCAAGGGAGCTCCCTGCTTTTTGTGTCATTCACCATCAGCTTTGCTTGAACCATGGGCCACCAAGCACAGAGGGGTAAAGTTATTCCTCTGAACCCAGACAGTAAGTTAACAGCAAAATTAAGAGACTGTAGCCAGGCCCCACTTAATACACAAATCTCAGACCCAGAAAAGGCATTGCATTTGTGTAAAGGATTAGAAAGATAAAAATACCGGGGATGGAAGCAACGGAACAAGGGGACAAGTCCCTGTGGGAAGGCAAGGCGTGGTTAGAAGGAGAGATGCAGCCCAGTTCCTTGCAGACACTTCCACCAAAGCTCCGGCTGGGGCTGAGGAAGTGATGAAGCTCCAGCTGAAGAGCAGCATCAGGGGGCACAGCCAAGGTAACCACCCTCATGGACAAGCACCATCCAGGGCCAGAGCGCAGGGCTGGGCACTCACTGCTGTCTGCTCTCCCCAGTTCGGGCACTGTGCAGCCTGCTGCCCTCCTGCCCCCTGGGCAGCCTCAGCCCCCCGTGCTCTCTGCAGGGCCCTGAATCCCACAGGCAGCACAGCGAGCAGCACCGCAGAGCGCCCCAGCCGCTGCCTGGCTCTGCCCTCCACAATGCAAAAGGCTTCTCCATCTCCAAGGGCACAGCAAGGACACACGGGTGCCGGGCTCTCGCAGTGCGGCAGAGAGGGACTGAGGGGCGGCAGAGCAAGGGGGAAAGGCTCCAGGAGCGGGTGGGCAAGCAAGGTTCCACAAATGTACGTGCTTCCCAGGTGCAATCCCTGCTGCTGCCCCCACCGAGCCGTGGGGTACCCTGGGCATGGCTCCCACCCCTGGGGTGGCTGTGCAGCCCCCAGGCCTCATTCCCCTGGGCTGGGGCACACCGGGCACTGCTGACAGAGAAGTCGAGGGTCCCAACAGCGCTCAGTACCCTCCAGAGGAAGGGCAGAGATGGCTCGGAGCAGGGAGGAGCACAACCCGCTGACGTCTCTGGCAGGGGAAGCTGCTACTGCTGCTGCTACCACCAGAGCTCACACAGCTGTCTGCCTGAAATCCTCACCCAGTCCAGGCCTGAGCAGGTCCAGCAGTACCTGCACGGCCTGTTTACCAGAGCAATCCCCTCTGTGCTCCTGACGCTGGCACAGTGTCGCCAAATCCCGCATCCCTGATGTTTGCCAGGCGCTGTTTGCAGAGGCAAAGGCTCACCTCCGCCTGCACTCTGCTCCGCTCCAGGAGGATGGGCTTGCAAATAATTTGTGTTAACCGGCTCGTGGCTCCTCTCACCTGCTTCTGTGCATCTCCAGCCCAGCTCCCGGAGCCCCCCAAGCACATGAGGAGGAGCGGAGGGGAGCAGCGCCCTCCCAGAGTTACTGCCGTGACCTGAAGTGAGAGCAGCACAAGGGGCAGCAGAGCAGGAGCAAAGACAGCCCCGGGGATGGGCAGCCAGGCTGCAGGAGGTGAGCGCTGCCCCTCCAGCTCATGCTGCAGCTCCCTGGCACGAAGGGCACCGGAGGAAGTGCATCCACACGTAACAGCACCCAGAGAGCCCCCAAACATCCCCAGTGTATTGTGATACACACTGAGGCTGAGGGCCACCAGTCTGGTTTGAGTGCAACAGAGCTTGTGCCACCTCCACCAGAGGAAACACTGCCAGGCTTACACCAGATGCTGGGCTTTGCCCCATGGGCTCGATGTCCCACATGCCAGGAGTGCCTGCCTGTGCCACACACACCCTGCTGCTCTGGCCAGCCCTGCCCACTTGCCTGCAGATGGTGCCACCCAGGAACAGGGGGGAGCAGGGCAGGGACAGGTGCTGGCATGAGGGAACCTCCCCCCACTCCCAGACAACCCTTCCCCAGGGACAGGAGTCAGTAACAGCCCTGCTGATGAAACTCTCAGAGCCTGCCAGGATGCAGTGCCAAGGCTGGTCTGGCAGCCAAAGTCAAAAGCCATTAGCAGGAAGGCAAGAGAGTCCATCAGCCCAGGTCCTGGGGTGCTGGCAGCACCCGCTACCTGCCAACAGCCACATCCTGCTCCTCCCGCAGCACCAAGCCTTCAAAGCAATTAGCAATTCCGAACTACAAAACATTGTCCCGGTGGGATAATAAACTCCAACATCTGTCAGAAGAGCTAGTGCCTATCAAATTGCCAAGAGAAACGTTTTTCTTCTCATTCAATTCACAGCTAAATTGAAAACAACCCCAGAAAGTATCCAGTGGCACCAGCTCACCATCCATCTCTGTGAGCGTGCAAGCTGTTTGCCATTGCAGGAAAAGCATCCCGGCCACGCAGTGATCACTCACTCAAATTAACAAATCATTTTATTTAGAGATGAAAAGAAGCCATAATTGACTGATGGTACATTCCCATATGGCACCGTACACTGGAGGCGAAGTAAAATACTCAATGCAATCACCCCCTTGGAGCACACACTTGTTGCAGCTGTGGGAGAGGAGCAAACTGGAGGGAGCACCTGCAGGGGGCTGGGCTGTCAATACTGGGGGCCACAGATGCCCAGCCCCTCTGCACCAGAGCCACTGCCAAAGCTCAGAGGAAGGTGAGGGTGTCCTGCCCTTCTAGCCCAGCAGCAAGGACCACTCAGGACAAGCTGCAGCACCCTAAGGGGGACCCTTAATATAGCACAGCACCAGGGGAAAAAAAGGAAGACACCCTTATTTTGTAGCTGGGGAAGCCAAAACTCACACGTGGGAATCAAGTGTGCTTATGATATCTCTGCAGGTGCTGCTCCAGCAGGGATTAGCACAGGAGCCGCAGGGTGGTCCCTGCCCTGTCCCCTCACATTGGCTGAGGATGAAGCAAGAAGCTTGTCTGAGCACCGGTGGTCCCACACGGAGCAGGGACACGCTGGATGGGAAGAGTTTGCAGCCATTGAAATCCTGACTGTGCCTCCTGAGGGGTGCTTCAACATACAATGTAGAAATTGTGGGGGAATGAGCTCCTACCAGCTCCAAAACCAAACCCTCCTTCTGACAGTGACCCGAGAGCTGTCTGCTTGAACAGGAGATGGAGAGAATCATCCTGATGACATGCAGAGAGCTGGACAATGCTCCCATTTCATCTGAGTTAAATCAGAGCATCAATACAAAAGGCCACATGTGGGGGAGTTGGAAGAACACGGTCTCAGGGATGATTACTGAAAACAAAAGTCCATGCATTCCCAGCACAACATGTCCTAGCCCACTTCACCTGGAAAACCCACCTGCATATCACGAGTGAAATGGCAGAACAGGGAGCTCCGAAAAGGCCCCCTGGGGGAGTATCCCCGGAAAGCTCAGCTTGCTGACAAACTGCAGGGTGGCTGCGGCTGGCCCACTGGGGAGGGATGCCCCGGGGCAGTGTGTGCTGGGGTGCCCTGTGCGGGACAGGACAGACAGCCCTAGCGCTGCAGCAGTGTCACAGTGGCCTTTTGAGAAGAGCAAAGCAAACTTTGGTGCTTCACCAATGACATTTGCCTCTTAAAGGTTGTTATATTTGAGTGCTCCACTCAATGAACAGAGAATGAAGCAAAGACCTGGTCTCTCTACCACAGCTGATAAAATTTGGAGGCTTCTTTTCAAAGCTGCTGCCCAGGATCTATTTCCCACATGCTCACATCAACCCTCGCAGCAGGTCAGAGTGTATTGTGCCTGAAACCCTGCTCTGCCGCAGCCCACAAGGCTCTCAGCTCCCCTGGGCATGGGCTGTATCCACAGGACAGGGAAGAGAGAGATGCCAAAACCCAAAAAGCAGGTGGTGATGCCCACAATAATCCCTGCAGGATTCTGCAGGCCAAGGAGGCATTCTACCTTCCTGCTTCACAACATGCCAAAAGCCACAAGTGTCGTTACAGCTCAAACACAATGCAACACTCAGACAGAATCCTCCAGCCTGATCTGAGAGATGGTTTGCTGGCAATATGTCTGAATTAGAAATAAATAGCAAATCAAGGTTGATTGAGAGCCGTCCACCTTTATTCATGCTGTCAGCAACAGTTTTGCCAACCATGCACAATGCTGGGTGAGATTCCTCTCCTTGCCCAAAATGTCAAAATTGTTCTGACTGCACGATCAGAGGAGGAGAGCTGCCTCCAGTGCCTGCCAGCCCGGCCAGCCCTGGGACAGGGGCAAGGAGCAGAGCCCAGCAGCTACACAGCACCAGGGATGGAGATGGGCAGAGTGTGTGGGAGGTGCCTGCTGCATCCCTCTGCATCCCTGTGAGCCGAGGGGACAGCTGGTTTCCAAACAGACAAAGGACGGAAGGAGGGGAATCCTTTTTGATCCTCTAGAGCAATAGGAGGGGAAAAGTCATAATTCAGCAAGGCCAGAAAGGCCTGAAGTACTGTGCAGCATGCCACTGCCATACAACACAGCCTCCTCCGGGTCTGGCATGCCCCTGGTGCCAAGCCACAGCTAGCTGTGGACATGCTGGGAGCAGTGTGTGAGATGAGATTCTGCCTGATGGCAAAAAACACCCCAGACTCTCTCATTCACACAGGCAGTGGGGGAGCAGGGGAAGGTGGGGGGAAGCAAGTGCTTGGGTTTGGCTCATTTTCCTCCTTTGAAATCCAAACAAGTTCAAGGGGATGGGGACACGTGGCCGAGCTGCCCTCGTCATGCCCCATGTGCCCAGAGGCTCTCATGTCCTGGCCATGGCCCCTTCCCCAAACCCGTCTGCCTCACTCCCTGCAGTGGCAGTGCCTGCAGGCAGTAGCAGGAATATGATACCCTTGTTCCCAAGGTGGCTTGCAGATCATTTTAGGCTCAGCAGATACAACAAACCTTGCAGTTAAAGCCTTGCTCGGGCTCACAGCAGCCTCAAGAGCATCCCTGTGCTTCAGGATGCAGCATGGCACCCTGTGTCACCTCCTGTCACCTTAATTAAGCACTGGGCCAAGGCTGCATTTTACCAAGGGCTGCTCCTCCTGAGTAGTCAGGAAACCCCAAGGAACCTCACCCCCAGCATGGCTGGATGTCCCAGGGAGCCAGGTGACATTCTGAGACCTTTGCAGTAAATAAATGAGGCAGCGAGATGATTTCCTGGAAATTATCCCAAATTTTCTCGCCCCCATCCCTCCTTCAGTTCTGCCAATGCTGCAGTGGCTGTTTTGTGTGGCTGGGAGTCTCCAGCAACACCAGCCTGGAGAGTCTCACCTGGACCAAGCTTCCAGGAGGAAGTTTCTGCCCGCAGGTCTCCCCCCAGCAGCAGGAGCCGGTTCAGCACAACTGCACATCCATGGATCTGACCCAGCTCACAGTAAGCAGAAAGGCCAAACAGAAAATAACCAAAAGCAAAAACCTCAGCAGACAATCCTGCATGAGACCAGCATGACCTCAAAACCAGACACATCGCCACTGGGTCCATCTATGTGGTGCTTTCCAGCTCAGAGAGAAGGTAGAGGCTTGAGGCAGGAATTACTGGGTGAAATTCCTTGGCTCATGTTAGGCAGGAAGTCACAGCTGATGGTTGCAACTGTCCCTCCTGGCCTTCATGTCTCCAAACCTCAGAGAGCCGGGAAAGAGGGAGAAGCTGTTTCCTGAGTGCTCCTCCTCAAGGTTAAAAAGGGACAGAGGGATGCTGAGCAGATGATAGAGACAGCGTAGGCACATGGAGAGAGCTGTCAGTCAGCTTTTGCCGTGGGTTTGTGGGCCAGCAGGACATGGCAGTGCAGAGAAGAAAAGAAACCACAAAAAGTACACACAGCCTTGTCCAGCCCCAGGATTTTGGAGGGTTTGGAGCAAAGCTATGAGGACATCCCCATGGGGAGCCCCAGCCCTGGGTTTGCTCTGGAACCCTCTGCACACCTCTGACCACACTTGGGTATAAGGGCTGCATCTCTCTGATGCTCACTCACTTAGAAACCCTTGAGATTAATGACCAGAAGGAGCCTATCTGGGAGATAAAAGCATTATGTTAAAAGCATGACAGCAATTATGTTGGTATTAGTCACAAAACACTGCACACTTGGAGAGGTTTTGAGTTGCATCCCTTGTTTATTCACTTTGCTTTCCCTCTCCCTGAATGGCTTTGATGTCCTGTGGTCCCTGGAATGGCACCACCAGTGACAAGCTGTCCAGACATCGAGCAGGGTGTCAGGGTCAAGGAACACTGATGGCCACCAGTGGAAGATGATTACAGTATTTCTCCTTCCCCACCTCTCTCAGTGACTTCATGTGAAGGTAACAGCCCAACACACCTTCACAAGGCCAGGAATACAGGAACACAAAGACCCTTTGGTGCTGAGACACAGCCCAAGCCTTCCAGCTGTAGAGGGATGCTGGGTGCTGCCCTGGTGACATGCAGAGCTGTGATTCCCACCTGCAGCTCCTCAAGTGATGCCTCATGCCTAGAGATATCCCCTGGGAGCTCAACTGCCTCCACATCCCCATCCTCCTGTGACTATAACCCTCATACCTGTTGGGTACCAGGATTTTGGGGCCACCAGCCCTCCTCACCCCAGCAGGACTCACAGCCATGTCAGCATGATGCCCTGCTGCTGTCCCAGCCCTGACCTGGCTGTGCTCAGCTCTCCAGTGCTCAGTTCTTCTCTCTGCAGCCTACCAAACCACCGCTCCATTTGTCCAGTATGTGCAAGTGTCCCCAACAGAGCAGGGTGAAGCCACCCAGAGCAGAGATGAACCAGCTTCAGTCAGTCCAGGACCTTCTCCCCAAGCACAGCCTCCAGGGATGCCCAGGGAAAGTCATATGGTCTTGTGAGCACCCACGGAAGTTCCCATATCCTCCTGACCTCCAGCATCCTGTGGTGCAGAAATTTAGCTCATGACTGGCAGTGCCAGCAACACTCTCAATAGTATTTTCCTCTTACAAATTTGTCTAATTACTTCTGGAAGCTTTCTAAACTCATCTGGCAGTGAGTTCCGCCGTTCTCTTTCCTCCTGCCATAGAGGAGCCACGTGTGTTTGCTGTCCTCCTGCCATCTATTAATCTAATTTGATGCCCCAGCAGATGATTAGCAGTAACAAAGAAGAGAGATTTCCTACTGACCTCGCAGTGCCCAGCCCTGCCTGCATGGCCCTGGCCACCCCTCTGCAGCTTTTGAGCATTGCTCACCTTGCCAAAGCTTTCAGGGGTGTCCATCACCCATCACCCTACTCTGTCCCTGCCTTGGCTCCCTACTGCTCTCTGCAGCAGGGATCAGAGCTGCACACAGTATTTATTTGCCATGCAGACACAGAGCAGATTCATGCAACAGCCCGTAACTGTGTTCTGGGTTTAATTTTCTCTTTGTTTCCTAAAAATCCATTACATTCAACCTGCAGTTTTGATCGCTACAGAGTACCAAGTCAATATTTTCATGGAAATGTTAATTCTAACTCCAAGACACGGCTCCTCACCAGCAACAGCCAGGTCAGACCATAGCACTGCTTATGGATGTGAGGATTGTTTCTCCTTGTGTGCGTCACTTGGCCTTCAATGATGCTGGATTTCGTCTGCTGCTTTACCAGGCAGCTGCTCACTACCTGATGTCCTTTGCAGCTCTTTGCACTCGACTCGTTCTCACCACCCAGGACAAGCCAGGAGCACCAAGCACCTTCGCTGTGCTGTTCTCAGCCTCCTTTCCCAAACTATGCACAGACACTGAACAGTGCTGATCCTACAGGGAATTCAACAGCACCAAGAACACTTACACCATATCTCATACAAATCCCTCATTTACTCATCACCCCTCTTATTCCAAACCAGGTTACCTCTTTAAAAGCCCATGCCGAAGGACCATAGTGCAGCACTCACAACCTAAACAGGAATATTTCACCCAGAGCATCCATCTCGCCCAACAGATTTTTGCTTACAAATGCAATGCAGATCCCTCCTCACCATACCCCACCTGCACACATGTCTGCTGATGTGTCTACCTGCAATGGCCCTGCACTGTGGGGAGGGACACTGCTTCCCTGGTGTCCCCAGCTCTGGTCCAGGGCAAAGACACCTCCATCACAGACCCACATTACCAGCAACAGAGAAAATTCAGAGCAGGAAGGAAGGGAGAGAGACGCAAAGCCTCCAATAACAATGCTTTGAGGTGCTGCCACCATGCCACAAGTGTGAGCCCCTCCAGTCCTGCAAACAACCCCAGCTGAGAGCAAAGGGGGGTCAGACAGCAACGAAGTGGGGGCACCCACCACCCCCTCCCTGCTCTGTGGCAGGGAGGGACCGTGGGTGCCTGCACGAGGATTTGCTGTCCGTACGTTTGCTCGTTGTTAGGGATCTCCAAGGTGACAGTGACTTTCCAGGGAAGCAGCCATCAGGTCTCATTGCAGAGCCCGATGTCAGAGCAGAGCAGGTACTCGCTGGGAGTCAGCCCCTAATGTCTGAAAACAAGCTGCCGGGCTCATTTCGCGGCTCGCTCCGCTATGCCAGCTAATTACCGGATTGTCAGGGACACTGATGCATGTGCCACTCACGGCAATTCAATTGTCCTCTCTGCTCTGTAAGTCTTATCAATATATACGCAGCTATATTTTCCCTGAAATCTCACAGAGGTGCAGAGAGCTGCCTACCAGAGATGGATTTTGCTCCCGGCGTGCCATGCAGGCAAACAGCACAGTCTAAACCCACTGTCAGTGGGAGCCATCAAGGAGCTCAGCTCTTGTTTTTGGGGGGCTGCTGCAGAGACATGAGACAAGATGGAGAAATACACTTCAGGGTGGGCAGAGGGAGCAGGAGCAAAGCCCAAGGCAAACAACAGAAGGCCTTGGTGAGGGGGTATTTTGAAGCAGAGAAGTCAATTTGCAGAGACAGAAGAGAGAAAAATGCCTTTGCAGCAGCCTGACAGGAGAATGACTCCAAGGATGATGGCTTAGAGACCTGGGAGAAGCATGGGAAGGGCACAGAGGGGAAAACGATTAACACAGGCAGGTCGAGAAGGTGAAACAGGGCACTAACAAGCAGGTAGTGCCCGAAGAGAAACTGCAGGAAGACAAGGTGGTGGTGAAAACCATCTATGACCAGAGGTTGTGACCATGTTGTAGAGAGGGAAGGAGGAGGCAGAAACAACAGAAACATCAAGAGGAGAAAGAAAAGCAGCAGCAAACCCAGTTGTATGGGCACTGGGGCAGGCAGGGCAGGCTGCCCAAGAGGCAAAGGGGCTGTCAGTCGTGGATGGAGGGGCTCAACAGCATGGCAATGCAAACCAGGTCCTTGCAGCATCTCATCTGCTTCCCAGCCACTGCTCTGGCCAAGTCCCAGAGGTCCATCTCTGCGAAGGTGATCAAGGCATGCTATAAAGACACTTCTCCATAGACCCACACGCCCAGCACACATCGCTCACGCCTGTGAAGTCTGGTGCAAACGTCCTTAGCCAGCGCTGAAGGTACCACATGATCAGAGAGATCACTACGACACCGAGATTGCCCTCAGCCACCAGAGAGCAGCACGAGGTCAGGGTCAGCACACGAACTTCACTGCAACTCAGAGCAGTGTGATAAATCCACACATCTGATGTGTTTTCAGGGCAACGCTGGGGCTACAGGAAGATTTCACAACTCTCAGTATTTTTAAAGTGCACAGTCACTGATTGTAGCATCATGGTTTGCAGCATGCCAAGCGTGTCCCATAAGAACATAAAACCAGAGCTTCTCGTTTTGCATAATTCTTCCCAGAACTCAAATGCCTGGAAAGTCTTTACATGAAATACATACAAAATGGGAGCAAAAAGTCACCTAAGAAACATTTTTAATTCATGAACTGTCAGACAAAAACGTCTCAGAATTAAAAGATAAGGGGGTTTAGAAGATAAAGGGCTCTGCATCTGACACCCTCTGCAGCCTGGAAGTATCCATGTGATTCCTTTCTGAAATACAGATTTTCCCACTGTGCCAGAACGTGGCAGCGATAGGTTGGGAGGCACAGACAGATGTGCTCCAAGCCAGAAGACAGATGTGTTCCCAGACAGAAGTATGGCAGGAGTTTACAACTGCAGTACTTATTTAAAAGGCAGCAATGCATTATCCCTTGAGGGGGAAAAAAGAATTTAAATAGTTTAAGAAAAGAAAACAGGATGATTAATTAAACTTGCTATTTCTAGAAAGAACCTGCCAGAGCAGATGCGCTCTGGTCCTTCCCTGGGGATGGTTTACAAAAACAGAGCCCTGTGGCTCTTCGTTCCCCAAAGCTTCGTGTTATTAGACAATGACTGTGTGTTCACTTTGTGATTTTAAGTTGTTGATTAGCAGGTGGCTCTGCAGGGAAGGGCCCTGGGCCACCTTGGAGAGATGACTGCCCAGCGAGGGGCTCTGGGTCCTGCTGCTGCCCTTCCCCAGTGCTGGGTCTGCAGCCACCTTCACTGAGCAGCTGAGCAGCACAGCAGCTCCTTGGTTCCAGCACGAGAGGCTCACACGGAGCAGAAGTTTGAAAGGCGTTTTGAGGAGGGACAGTCTCTCTCCTGGGTTTAGGGGGAGAAGGCAGTGCTGGCTGGCACCCAGCCCCACACCAGAGAGGAAGGTCAGCATGAAACAACTGCGCTCACCATCCCTGTTGCAGAGCTGTACAAAGGATTAATACTTACAGGGGCAGCCACCACCAGGGGAACAAAAGGAGCAAGCTGAAAGTCTATTAGAACCCCCCAAAAAAGCAAAAACCCCATCACACATTTCCTGCTTGAGGCAACCCTTCCTGGTGTGATGGGAACACGGTCCTTCAGAGGTGGCACACGTAGTGGTGATTACAAACTGATAATGTACAAATTGTCACTTAAGTGGGATTACTGCTGCCTCTTCCAGCAGCTTCCTCACTCCCCTCTCTCCCTCACCCTCCCTCTGCTCCAAAAGTGGTGGTGGGGGGAATGACAGATGCAATATTTCACAAAATGAGATAATTACATAGCAGCCACATGGGGAGATTAGATTAGCAAGAGATTTCAATGCAAGGATATTTAATAAGAATGAGACACAGGTACACGGAAATGCAGGCACCAAAAGGTCATCATCATCATCACCACGTTGAGATTATGAAACAAAATGCTTATGACCTACACGGGCTTTGATGCTTGCTGCAATAATTCTATTGTTATTGCAATACAAATAGGATTATTCTGAACAGGAGATGTATAGCTGCACGCAGCCAAGAAGAATTAAAAAATAACACTACAGCGACTACAGCAAAGTAGTTCAGACACAGGGCAGAAACTCCATCCTATTTCCAGCCCAGCCTGCCGCCCTGTAAGATTTGCACGCTGTGTTTCCATGCCAAATACCACAGGAACAGCCAAGAGCTTGACAGCAAAGCCCCATTTGCTGGTAGTAAAGCAGTCTGGCTGCAGGAGGACAGGGGCAGCGCCTCCTCACCTCTGCCAGCACACCCCACCTTGTGTGTTGCGCCAGAGCATCCCCACGAGGACATGCTCCAATGCCAGCGCAGAGTCCTCGCAGAGGCAAGGCCTTCATTTGTCACCATCTCGGCCTTTGTTAACACTAATGCAAACCCATCTTTATGGATTACCATCTTCTGTCTGGTGAAAAATTCTCTCCATGTTATCTTAAGTGTGCGGGGGGAGCAGGGAGGGGGCCGGCCGAGGCAGTGCCGGCAGCGTGGCAGAGCTGACATGACAGCCGAGCCGCTCAGAGGGATCTGATACAGACACACAGATATATCACACAGATGAAGCGATAATTTCACAGCGATTAAGCCACACTCTAGAAGAGCCTTCATTAAAGTCTGCTGAGGAGAGGAAGCAAGCCCTCATGATTTTTTCTTTCTTTTTTTAAGACAGCAAATTCTAACTTTCCAAGAGCATTCTTACATGTATTTTAGAGAGGCACCTTCCCCACAGGAACATCTCAGACCCTCTGCCAGTCTCTGCTGTCCTCAAACTGCAAGTCCCCTGCCTGCCACAGATGCTGAGCTATGATCTGGGTAAGCCTGCAAGGGCATGGCTGTGCTGAAAAGGTAAGCAGGGCTCCACAGAGCCTCCCAGTTTGAGTCATTGCAAGGAGAGAGGAGATGCTGAACCTCGACCTTGGACTGAGATGCAGACGCAGGACTCAGACCAGCTGATTCCATTCTCTCTGCTGTGGGTCCCCAGGCATGAAACCTAATTATGTGCCTGCAGCTTGAAATTTTACTTTTGCTGCCCACACTGTACTGTCCTGGATATGAAAGACTAATTCTCAGTAGCTGCTTAAAAGCAGGCAGAAATAACCCTCCTGCACGTGGCTGCTGCTCACGACTGCTGTCTCAGCAAGCTTCACCCTGGGAAAATGTCAGTGTTTGATTGACACCACAGAAACACCCATTGCAACGTGTTCTAAACAAAAACATCTGCACTTACTTGTACAGCACAAGTCAGAGAGATGAGCCCCCTCCCCTCTGTGAGCACAGAGCGCTGGGCTGGCTCAGGCCACCTGCACCCAGACCCCTCAGCACAGCAGCACACCAGGGCTCGTGGGGTCATACCAGCTCATTACAGGGGAGAGAGTTCACCTGATGAATTTGGTAGCTCCTCACAGCAGCCAACAGCTCCGTGCCATGCCCCAGAGAGGTGGACACTGGGCAGACAGGGCATGGCAATGGCTATGTCGGAGCTGTCCCCAGAAACCACGTGGCTCACTGTGCTCCCCAAGGAATGATGGTGGTGGGCTTGGGCTTCCCCACCTCCTCATCCAGGGGCCAAGGGGTCCAGCATTCAGTGCATCCCACCAGAAGTCAGCAGAAAGCAGACTGGCACTCAGCCCGTGAGATCCAGCTCATCTTCACTTCACGACCTCCTCTGCCTCAGCTCACCCTCCAGCATGGCTGGCTGCAAGGAGAGCACCGTGGCAGGCAGGGTGAATGCAAGATCTTACAGTTACATCGCAGGAAATCCGAGACCCAAAACGCACAGCCACGGCTAAATGCAGGCACGTTCGCCTTCTACAAGACAAATTGCTTTCAATAATCTGGAATTATTTCTCTCGGGCTTTCTAAAGACTTCTCAAACATACTAGGACAGCCAGGAGCACAGATGAACTATTTAGCTTCCTTGATAGGAAAATATTCTCTTCACACAGTTGTTACAACTTAGGAGAAGCCCAGTGGGGAAATCTGTGCCATCCTCAGAGGGAGATGCATAGAAATGATTAATCTAAAGTTAACTATGATTTATTACCTTATTCCAGGTAAAAGGTGCCAAGACTAGATAACTCTGCTCTGTCCAAAGCTAACTCATGGACTGAAACAGCTTCATAAAAACAACTGCAGCTTCACCAGACCTGCCCATTACTGAGGACCAAAGCCTGGCAGGATGCTCTTCTAATTAAAACGATGGGACTTGGGAGTCCAGGAGTGAATTGCTCTGCTCTTGTCCCCCTGGGTGACTTTGGGTGGCTCCTCTAATCCCCCAAGGATATTGTTCCTTTTCTTCCACAGAGGGACAGCAACTCTCCTCTGTCCTAGTGCTCCTGCACCTTCTCCACTGCAGGGTCTACAGCTGCATTACTTCAGAGGGGAGTTGTATTTGATCCTCACCACCACTTTGTGGCCCCTAAGAAATGCCACCATTTTTTTCCATTTTAAGCTGTGTACAAAGGCTGAAATTTGGGATTTGGATGGTTTCATCTGAACATCTCAGTAAGCCACTGAAAATAAAGCCGAAATAAAACCAAGGCTCAGCAACGGTGTAACAAGTGCTTTTGGAGAGGTTCTATCAGTTTGGTTTAGATCACTTTTTCAGCCATGGGAGAGAAGCAGCTGAGGCTGGAGGACAGACATCCTCCTCCAGCAGCACAGAGGGACAGACACACGGACACATCCCACTGCAGGTGCAGCAGCGCTGGCTCCTGGTCCCCCTGCTCCAGTCACACGGATCTGTCACACTCTGCCAGTGCTAAAATAAATGCAGAGCACCTCGGGCTGCCAGGTGATGAATGTGCAGCTGGCACACCAAGATTCTGGTGGGTCACCATTCTGTTTAAGGTCAACACAATTACTTTAATTATTACCTGGATCTCAATTTCAATGGGCTGCCTAAGGGTGGGTATTTATCTGCATCCCATGAAGCAGGAGAGCGTTTCTGTGGCACATGCAACAGCTAATGCATACTTTTCCCTGTACCAGGGATGTCAACACTCCTTTGGCCAAAGAGCTGGGATGTTTCCCATGGGCCATCAGTACCTTCTCCCCCCTTGCAGGCACCTTGGGCAGCGGAGGCTAGAGCTATGAGGTTTAACCCAAGTTCCTCTAATAAACCTGACATCCCCAAATCCAGCAGCAAGAACTAATCACAGCTTGTCCTCTATACAAGAGTGAAAACTCCCGTAGCTTAAAACACCAAGGATTTTTCCTTGCAATCTCCTGAAGGGGAAGAGGCTGACAAGCGCAGGATTGTACTAATGGTTGTGGTGAAACACTCGCCCGTTGGAGTGCTTTGATACTCTCACCAGATGAATGCCAGCCAGCAAAATGATTAAAAATGCTAAGGCTGGCAAAACGTAGGAAGCTTTGAAGAGCGTGTATCAGAACAGCTTCCACCGCCCCGACACCGCCTTGGGCTCTGCAAATCCATTTCTCCCTACGATTGTGTGGCAGCACTAGTTTATCTCCCTTCTTAAGTAACCTGTATCAAAATGATCAGAGGAATACATTTTTGAAGTTTCTGGTGACCCAGTTCAAAGGAACAATGTGAAATTTATTCGTCCAAGCCGGGCACATGATGCGGGGAGACGACATTTCTCATCTGCATAGGCGCCTATAAATATCCTCATGCAAACCACGGCCGGGCTCTTGTTAATGCCAACACGACCTGAAAATAATGTTAAATACCGAAGGGAAAGGGAAATTCAATTACTCTCATTTGATGCAGAGCAGGAGAGTGCCCTTTAGCAGTGCAGCAGTTTATGAAGTGCAAGCAGCAGAGAGGTGGTGGGGACTGCTGAGGGACCACATCTCGCTGAGCTGGGACCAGCTGCCCAAGGGGCCAGCGTGCCACAGGAGCTCTCCAGCTAGGATTCGCTTGGATTTATCACTGCAGAGGTGTCAAATAATCATCCCCAGCTTTGAAGATAGAGAGCCTACAAGCGATCACACATCTCTGTCCCCAGCTCATCTGGAGGCTTTGCTCCTCTTACCAGGATGCAAGCTGCCTTTGGAGCCCCACCATTCCCTGAACCCCCCATAGTTAATGGGAGCTGGGAGCATGCAGTGAGGAGGGTTCACACCGATGGATGATTCACTGTCAGTAACTGTGAGTGTGCATTAAGCTCCCCCAGCACCCCTCCGAGGGTTCACAGGGTGGAATGACAACTATCACCGACTGTCACTGATGCCAAATAGCCGTCAGAGCCGAGCTGAGCATTACACTCCCTCCCCCCAGAGCTGCCCTCCCCAGGGGGGCTGGGGCTCAGGCCAGGGCTGCCTTTCCTCCTGGTGCCATTATGAAGATCAAAAACTGTGCTCTAACTGAAAGCATGGTGATGCTAATCCCCGCCAAATGCAGCCCGGGCAGCAGGAGAATAAAGCCAGACTTGTTGACTTGCAGAGCTCCACATGGGTGTACTCAAGGACACAACCAGAGGCAGCATTCCTGCATGGGACAGAGAAAATATTTCCAAGTACTTCTAGGACCTTTGAAAGCCAGCACTGCTGACACTCTCCCTGCATCCCCAGTGCTGCTGGTGAAGAAGGGCTGCGCCACCCCAACACTCACACAGTCACACAAGCTCTGCAGGTGCCTGTGAATGAGTGCTGAACTCTGGTGCAACTCAAAGCAAAGCGTAGGACCAGAGCTTTCCCTTCCAGCAGCTGGAGCTCGCCATGAGCCAGGGCTCAGTGTTCATGCGGAGCTGGCCCGTGACAAGTGACCTGGGAGCCCACCCTGTTGGGTCCACAGCCACCAACAGGGCTGTTCGGTAGCAGGTCTGGCTCACAGCATCCCAAAAGCACAGTAACTGGGATCAAATCCCTCCACAGCATCCACTGACCTCCATGAGCAGTGGAGAAACAGACACCCTGCAGCCTTTATCAGAGACCACATCTGATCGCCTCTCCACAGATCACCTGCAGGCCATCCTACTCGGTTCAGGGCAATGAGTCAAAGTCACCATCCCTTCATCCTCCCTTTAAGGCAGCTCTGTTTGCTTTTCAAGCAGATATTATACAGTGGCACAATACAATCAGGAAAGGCAGCAGAGGAATGGCACCAGAGCCGTAACCACTTGCGATAAGAGACAAGCGTGCAGTGCAACGAACATCTCTTTCCCATTAAACCTTTCTGAATGACTCTCATTTCCAATCTTGATGCACCCTATGGAAAAATATGATAGGTTGTTCCTCATCTCTCTAATGTACTTTAAATAGACGATGCTCCAGATGGTATTGACATTGCTAAACAAATTGTGAAATCCACATGCCAAAAATACTGTGGGTAAACATACTAAACCACCCCGTGCAACAAAAGAGGCTAAAAGAACTGCAATCATCATCAACTTTAAATGCTACTCACATCGCAGAACAGGGACTGGGCTTCAATTTTTGTTACTTTTAACAAAAATAAGATAGTACAATACTAATCAGAGATGAGGCTTGTAACATGCTGCAGACAGGATCTGGGGGAAGAGCTGCCAGCTGCAGAGCCTTCCACATGTGCATGGGTGGGATGGGAGCAGCTCAGGTCAGCAAGGACAATGTCAGCGACACTCTCCATGCATTCTGCCTGGTTGAAAAGTTGGTGAGACTCTACGTACAGCTCTCAACCAAAACCAACTCACCTCAAACAAAACCCCTCATCAATTCAACTCATCTTTCTTGCCTCTGTGATGCTCTCAGCACGGCAGCTTGGGGTGGCATGGAGAGAAACAGGCTGCAGGCATCAGCACACAACAGTGTGGTCCTCCCCAACATAATTCCCCTTGCAAATGCAGATCTTGTTATAAAATATGGTCAACTTCAGCATAAAAGAGTAAAATTGAGTTTCAAACGCGAACAGCTTGAGTAGATAACTCAAGAAAGAGTCACAGTACACTCTTACAAATGGCATTTGGAAAATTATTAGCAAGAAGAGCACTTAGCAAAATCCTTGGGGAACTACCTCTGCAAAATCCTCTCTGATGGCGCTCAGACAGGCAGGCAAAACAGCGACCCGCTCTCTCGGTGTCTCCAGACACAGGTAGCACAAATAAGGCTTTGGGCAAAAACTGGTTGCCGCGGAATACCTTCTCTGGCAGGGAAGCAGGGTTTGTTCTTGCATGTAAGAACAACTCCAGCCCCAGGAACAGCTGCTATTAAGCAGCTGAGCCTTTCAGAAACAAGCTCAGCTGTGTGAGCGTGCAGCAAGCAGCACACACAGCCACGTGTGTGCACACACGGCTGAGCGCAGGAGGAGAAGGCTGCACAGCCGCCCTCGGAGCGCCCGGCACGGCTCTCCAGCACGGCCCTCGGCACAGCCTCTCTAATGCAGAGGGATGAAAAGGTAACGAGAAATGCCGCCACCCTTCACCCTGATTCTTCCCCCCAAAAGCAGCCGTGACTCCTAAGAGAGCACCCCGGTGAATGCCACAGGCATGAAAATAAAGCACCGGGTTGAAAAACACCCATTTAATAATGAGAGCCGAGGTCAGGACCAACCCATCTTTGTAAAAAATCAAGGAAAAGTGCTGAGGAGCAAAGGGACTCCAGGCTGTTGGGAGGAAATCTGTTGATGGGTACAGCTGATCTGTGCTGCTGGGATGCCGAGAATGACACGCACTACCTGCTTCTGTGGGCAGCTGCGTGCTGCTCCCCGAAACCCCACCAGTCAGCTCCATCACCCCTGGTGTGGGGAAAGGAACACTTAGCCCTCTTAATTACAAGACAAGCGGAGATAATGAGGATAAGAGGCTACAACCACACCATTTCCACATCACCAATGACGATCTGCATTTTAAGGGGCTGCTCCCAGCCTTCACACCAGCAGTTTCAGCCCAGCAAGGGCACTGGGATTTATGTCCTATGTTGCAGTGTGGCTCGGCTGGCATTTGTTATTATTGTTACTGGTAATTTGTTTTACCACAGCTGCAGAGAGGAGTGTGGAGGAGCTTCTGGAGCAGTTGTCTCCCTGTGGGTTGCAGGAGGACAGCCCAGGGCTGCTGGTGTCCTCTTCCCATGCTGTGCTCGGGCACCACTCAGGGATAAGTTGAATCTGGCATCAGTTTCCTCCCCAAACCCTGCTGTGCTCCCTCCCCTCATGACAGCCAGCTGCTGGCTCAGATGGGTGTCATGGTGTCATTTACACTTGAATCATGGAGACCAGAACAATTAATAACAGTTTATATTTCACTTCTATAAACCACGGGTTCTTCCCTTCAGGAGGGCACAGAGGAAGGAGGCCAGCAGGGTTCAGAGCTTTACGTGGGCTGGTGCAATCCCAGTGCAGTGCTCCAGGGCTGCTGTGGTGGGTTGCAGCTCCCTAGAACACCCAGACAGCATGGGGGAGACCTGAACTGTCTCAACATCCCTTCCCACTGCACCAGCAGAGCTCTGTTCTCACAAGCTCTGGCCACGCCTATGAAGTCCTGATGAAAACTCCCTCCTGCACTGCAGCCAAGATTTCCCTGTCCCCAAGGTGGGTTACACACAGTTTATGAATCCAGCTGGTCTTTTATCGCATACTGACAGTTAACAGCAATAAATACAGCCCCCACAATCTTCTCCTCTTTGCCTTTCTGCTGAGCAAAGCCTGCTCTGTCCTCACCACTCAAAGTCAGGATCAAAGAGGGATGCTCTTTAAGCGGCATCCCCGAATCTCAGCGTTGTGCTGAAAGAACCCTTGGTAACCAGCATGACAGCATGTTCCTGCACCATCACTCCTAATTCAAACACGCTGCATTGTGGTCATTTCCATCTCCGAAATAGCAACAGGCAAATGTGCTTTAATTGAGGGCAGACCATGTGGTGCGTGCTCATGTTCCGGAGATTTCACTCCGAGGGGATGGGAGAGCACGGGAGTAGAGCCAGACATGGGGAAAGGGGGAGATGCCCTTGAGAAAGGGCTCGTTAGCCAATGTGTTTGGGATGAGGTGGTGTTCAACAGATGCCCACCCGTATCTGCAGGGTAAATCAGCTTCCTGCCGGGTGACAAGGCTGAGTGCGTCAAGGAAACCAACACTCGGAGGCACTGGGCCATTGCAGTGAGAGCCTGGATGCTTTAATCACAGTGGCTGGACTTGGCTGAACATGAGAGCGAGAGAGGGAATGGAAAATGCAATTTGTGGAAAGCAACAGCCTGATGACCTTGAGGTGTACAAAAAAGGTGTGGAATGAAGAAGTAGGAGACACAGAGTTAGGCAAGGACATTTCTGACCACACCCTCTGGACCAGTTTTGCCTTTTCCCTCTCACCAACCACACCATACGTTTGGATACAAGGGGAGGCAGAAACAGCACAGAGACATCATATCCAGTTGTCCTTTCCCAAAACTGTAGAGAGATTCCCAGGGAATATTAGCAGCAGCAACCCCAGTCCAGGAGGCTGCATCTAGCACAGAGAAGACTCTGATTTGAGATACCTCCTACAGCCCTGCGCTCTAAATCTGCCCCAGGAGACTCGTGGGCCTCCAGCAACAGCTCCTCCTGGATCCGTGGACATCCATGATCCACAGCAGCCCATCATCCCTGTAAACCTGATCATGCCTTTAGCCACAGTCACAGCACCTCTGCAGCCAGTGCTGCACCAGGCACGTAAAAACAATAATCAAAATAATTTCCTGTCATCAGTCTGAGGTCTGCTTCCTTCCCTTTTTGCTGCCCAGCCTTTGTGCTTGTAGCAAATTAAGTTAATGTAAAAAAAAAAAAGAAGAATTAAATTATCATTAAAAGAATTAAATTCCCACACTGCCACTTCCTGGCCATTTGCTTCTATCCTGCTCAGCTCATACGGCAGCAGGTCCCAGCTACAGCTCACTGACCTGCTCCCATCACCACCGCTCATGTTCTCCTGCCACAGTCCTGCCTTTGTGCTGCCCATTGCCGTCCCAGCCGTGCCTGGGAGGCGAAATGTTAAAGGAGGGACTAGCTCTAAAAAAATGGGGTACTCAAGAAATTAATAATCAGAGTGAGAAGACTGAGTGTGGAGAAACAGACTCAGTCTGGGGCAAAAGAAGATTTCTCTTCGCCTCCTGGTTTTGAGGTTCACAGCCAGCTAGCTGGGAGAGTCCTAAAGCCTTAAGGTGAAAAAAGATACAATAGATATTTTCAGTCTCTGTTGCTCACTTGGGTACAAGGCTGAGATTTTTCTAGAGACCTTTCCAGGAAGCTGGGCGGGGTTCAGGACCTGGATTCATGTGCTCAGCAGAGCTCTCCTTCACTCTGAGAACCAGGCATGCTTGAGGCATCTCCAGCTGAATCACCCAACAGATGAGGCATCAAAATCACCACTGACTTCTTAAAACTCCCAAATACCTGCTCCCCTTACAGGGAGCAAGCTTCAGGGAGCTGCTGGCTGTGAGGATGGGGAAACATCCTGGTACCCACAGGTTTTGGATGCGTGGGCAACCAGCTTGTTTCAATCTCGTGCCTTGCCATCCAGCAGAAATGCTGGTTCCCACCTTCCCCTGGAGCCAGGTCCCACCTTGTCCCTGAAGACAGTTCCCACTCCCCACCCACCCACCCACTCACAGTGGGTTCCCATTGTGCGTGGTGCTGGGGACACGAGGCTCCCTGCAGGCAGCCAAGAGAGAACAGGGAGTGCTATAAAAAGCTCGAGATTCCCATTATTTCCTCTTCCATGACAGCTCCTCCCGCGAAGCGCTGGCTGGGGTTCAGGAATCTGTCACGGCAAACAGCGTGCTGGAAATAAGTTTCCTAATTGCCGAATGTGAACACGTAACGTAGCAGAGTGTGAGGCTTTGGCTGGAGGAGGTTTCCTCCTGGCGCATCCCTTCTCCCTCACTGGGGCAGGGGCTGGGGGCTTCCTCTGCAAAGGAACACCCTCTTGGCCCTGAGACAACCTGGGAATCTCCACTTCCAATTCACAAGGAAGTTCATTGCTACCCCTCACAGCTGCGGCATAAAGCTTTGAAACACAATTCCTGTAACTTCCCAGTTCAGTGAGGAGGGGCAGGGTTAGGTGTGGAAAGTTAACAGGTTTCACTCACTGTTGTTTTCAGACTGTGTCACAGTCACAGAGACCTGGTGAAGCCAAGCACAGCAGGACAGGCACTTACTTCAGGCTGCTTTCCAGCAGGAAAAGTGGTGAAGCCAGCCCACTCACCTCATCTTGGCTAAATTACAGGCAAATCTTGTCAGCCCACCTACCTACAGGTACTTAGAGCAACCCAGAGACCTCCAAACTTGCTGCTCCATCTCTCCTTTACACACAGAACAGAAAGGCTAAACCACTTGCAAGTGATTTGCTCAAGGTCTCTGGGCTGTTGCACAGCTAGGACATGCGGATACATGTTCCAGGACAGGGTGTCACCCCGGGGCTGCCTCCTCCTGTCCCATCTCCTGCAAGGGTTGGACAGTGGCTCAGCCTCACTGCTGAGAGACTCCTGTGAAAGGAGGGATGGGGGGCAGGACGGGCCATGCAGTGCACGGGCTGCTAACACAGGCCATTTTTCTAAAACAAATTGGTTTTCAACGGAACAGAGCATCATTCAAACTAAGCAAATAAAAGCAGTAGCAGCTGGTTTAATGAAATATATAGTGACTTATTTTCCGATTAGATATAGATGCCAAGCTCGGATATGAATGCTGAGTGCCGTGCCTGCAATTACCCCAGCCAGCCTCTGAGAGGTCTCCGCCAGGCAGCGACTGCTTGGTGCGGACCAATAGTCCATCAGCCTACAGCAAATCTGAAGAGACAGCGATGGGTTTTGGTTTTATTTTTAAGATGCTAACGAATTTTACCCTTTCTAGTCCCACTCTCGGTTTGAGACTTCAGACAGTGCTGGAGAGAGGGAGCACAGCACCCAACACTCCCTTCCTGTAATAAATAAATAAAGCTTGAGCATCCCGGGGCTTTGTGATGGGTCCCACCTCTGCCTTGACCCCCAGAGCAAGACCCATCCCATCATACTTGTGCACATGTCCCTGCTCATGCTGGGGTTTGTGGTTTGGCAGCCTCTGGGCTCTGCTGAGCCCGATGGCTTGTGCAGCATGTGAGCAGCTCTGCCTCCCCTCCCCACCTCGAGCAACACTGATTCATGCAGAGCATGCATGGGGAGGAGCACAGGGCTGCCCACCTCCCTCTGCAGCTCACCGTGCTCTCACAACAGTCTCTATAAAAAGGAAAGCACAGGATCTACGGGTCAGGTGGTGGGACAGGGAAATGCCCCCATCAGGGGAGAGGAGTCGGGGCTGTTGGCTCCCGCTTGTCCCCAGCTGCTCGCTCAGGCTCATCACACACACACATAGACCCAGAAGCAGAATGAGAAATAAAACACAAACAATGAATAAATGAAGGGCCTTTAAGAGCCTTCAAGACTTGTCTCACATGAAGCAGACATCCTGGGGACAGGAAGGGCCACCCCAAGCTCAGTTAAGGATGTCTCCACTGCCCCAGCAAGGCTGTGCTGGGCAGAGACAGAGCCGAACTCAGGGCGTGTTCCCCACCCTCTCATCCCCTGCGCTGTGACCTTCCTGTCACTCCTCATCAGCATCGCATTGCTGGACTCTGGGAAGAAACCACAGCAGATAAACTTTCCAGTATGTAAACAGAGGAGCAAGAGGAGCTTGGGGCGAGAGGGGACGGCAGCCTCTGAACTGCCAGACTTCCCACAAAGCTCAGGGAGCTGAGGACATGCCACTGCGGGTTAGCAGAAAGGATGCTCGCAGACAGACATCCTCCACAGCCCACACACACGCCAGGGAGAGGAGATCGGAGGTGATCCACATCCCAGCACCAGTCCTCCAGCTCTGGAGCACCATCCCAAAGGGACGACACTTCAGCAGGACAATGAGTCCCCAAAGAGTGGAAAGCCACAAAAGAAAACCGAGGAACACAGCGAAAGAATCGGAGCAGATACAAATAAAACGCTCTAGAAGCCAGGAAAACAAATCGCATCCTTTGTTTGTGCAGCAAGCTGGAATAATAACATTTGCTCGCCCAGCCTCACTCCTCACCCCTCTCACTATTGTACCTCTGCAAAGCTCCGGCGAGGCACGGAGGAGGCTGCTATTGTAACTGGAGTGGGCTGAATGCTATTCACAAAATTCAGCAAATTGGGGCTATTTTGGGATTTACTAGGCATTTGCAAACAACTCCAGTTGGTATTTGAAAACATGCACCGAGTATCACAAGCCAACAGAAATGACAGCCCATGGGCTGTTATCCAGGAAGCACCCAATAGTGCCTGTCTGCCTTTGAGCTTCCGATCTGCCCATGCAGCCACGGCACCTAAGGGTCATCCAAAATACAGGAGTGAGGCTTTTGGGCCAAAGTCCTGGCTCAAAGCCATTAAAAATCTCTGGTACAAGAGAAGGGAACCTCAACCCTCCTGATTGCAAAAATATGGCTGGCTTTTCCTCTATCCTGCTCCTGGGATGTGCAGAGCCTGGGCACTGAGTTCCCACATGGCTGCATCCATATCCTGATTTAGCCACTCTAGACCTCAGTTTCCCCACCTATGAAAACATGGTTATATCAGCTTTGGCCAGTAGCATGTGCTACAGAAATGAGTTAGTGCCTGACTGAAAGACCAGAAGGTCCATAGGAAATCTTCACCTTGGCTTCCATGGATTTGGGGTCAGATGCAGTGCTGGGACAGGGACAGGGTTCCCATGGAGGGAACCTGCTGGCAGGCACTGGTACTCAGAATAATATTAAAAAGGGGTAGCTTTAATAGCCTAATTCAGTATTTCTGGAAGGAAGAATGTCTGTAAAAACCAGCTGTGATGAAACACTGGAACAAGGTGGGAGAAAAGTCAGAAAATGCACTGGGAGAAACAATCCTGCACCAGCGTCCTGAGGAAGGGCTTAGCAAACACCACATCCCTCCGAAATATCACCGTGCCCATCGTCTGTACCTCAAGGGCCACAGCCTCGAGCAGCCCTGCCAGCCCCTGCCTGACCTGCTGCCTCCTGCCTGCCTCTGGCAGAGGGGCTTTCCTGAGAAAACATGGGAATCTGAAATGGCTTCTGCTGCGACTGGAGTGCTGCTCTGAGGGACCGCGAGGAGCAAATCCAACATCCAAATTCTGTGCGGTTCTGTCAATAGCAGAGTGCTAACAAGAACTTTCCAGGGCAAATAACACAGTTCATCGAAGCACTTATCTGCTCCACTGAAGTATGAGGGCTGAACCAGCTCCTTCAGCTGCCTTGGGACACAGCCCACCCCTGGGAAAGCCATGCAGGCAGCAGCTGGTGGGACCAGGGCAATGGGATTCACTTGTAGCCAGAAGGAATCTTGCTAAGGAAAGCTCCACTGGGGAGAGCCCCAGCTGAGCACCCACTGAAAAATACCCACCCCAGGGGTATCAGGGCAGGGACTGTTCTTAGAAGTGAACTTATGTCAGCCTCGGGACCTGGGGGATAACTAAAGAGCAAACTCCCAGGCCAGCACAACAGGGACAAGGACTGTTTTGGTCCCCACTGCCCTCCAAGGCACCCCCACAAGCGAGGAGCTGGGCATCTCCTGGGGCAGGGCACAACACGTACCTCAGAGGTTAACACTGAAACATCCCTCCTGGAGACAGCACAGCCAGAAGGGACATGCACACGGCATGCACACAGGCAACAAAGGGTGCTGTGCTGAAGGAGAAATTACTAAGCCCCTGTTTTGAGTGCACAGGGCAGGCTCGCCCAGGACCGACGTTGCCGGCTGTTCCCTTCACTCAGCTGCTTCCCTCTGCAAAGCCGGCGGCTGCAGAGTGACACAGACTGCCTGATGTGGAGAGAACAAATTATTCATGAAAAACACAATTGTTAAGCCGTGTGGCAGCGCGTGCAGAATGAGAGGCAGACGGGAGGAACTCAGACCTGGCACCGCCAGCAAGGCCGCTCTGCCTGGCAAACTGATCAGCGAAACACATTAGCTGGAAGAGATGAAAGATTAAAAATGTCACCCGGAGTACAGCATCTCCTATAATACCCTTTCAGGTTACAATCTGAGGAGCTGCCTGACATGTCAAGTCAAACCTGCAAAATGAAAGTGCCTCAGAGGGGTAAACCTGTCACTTTGGCACACTCTCCTTTCAGATCTAAATTTGTTTACAGATGCAGGAAGGCTTCTCCAAGGCGTGCCGGGACAGGCACCACCAACCAGACATGCTGGGCTATTAGAACACTGCTCAGGGCAGCTGTGGGCAGTCGTAGAGGCCACAAAGACCTTGGAGCTATTCTGAGTCCAGCCACCGACCTTGGCTTCCACACGGCTGGACATGGACCTGGCTCCATGTCGCTTCGTTGCCATCATGGTCAGCTTCTTGTGGACAGGTGCAAGATAGTTTTGTCAGAGCATAGCTGCTCCTCAGAGCCTTCACACCAGAGAGGAACACTGACTCCTCGTGCCCTGCCCAACCCATCAAACGCCTGCAGGGGCTGTCCCTGGCTATCAGCATCAGGCATGAGTCTGTGCAGCGCTCCAGCCAAGCCAGCACCCCTTCGACAGCCAGAGTTCCCACAGTGACAGCCTAAATGCTCCCCCAGTAGCAGTGAGGTCACAGCTCTGTGCACACACGGCTTGTTTTGCTGCTGTGCAAGTGCCTACCCTCGCCCCCATGCTGGGCAGGCGCACGACGCTGTGCTGCTGGTGGGGTGTCACTCACATGGAGCAAAACCTTCACGCACACCATCCATCAGCTGGAAGAGCTCCCAGCCACCAAACGGCCGCACAATTAGCAGGCACAAGGCTGGAATTCCTGATTGATTCCAGGGCACCCAGAGGTCTGATAGATGGAGCACAGAAGTGCTATCTAAAAAGAGAGGAACAGACTGGCGCCAGCAGAATAAATGCTGGGATTGGGAAAGAAACTCTTTTCCTTGCTGTGCTCTTTGAAGGACAAATGGCAGAGTGATTCTGAAGCCAGAGTATTGCAGTGCAGGGACCATGGAAAGCAGCTTAGGTTAAGCAATGCTCACAGCTTGGAAATGTATTGTCCTTTCCAGGTATTTCCATAGCCCTTCGCAGCAGGGCTGGAAATTTTCACAGTCGCTTATGAATTTATCCTCACAGTAGAGGACAGAGGAGAGCTTCATCCTGTGAGGCCCCTTTATATATTTAGAAACAAGTCTGAGTTTGCCTGGGAGGCAGCAGCAGAGGCAGGACCCAAGCCATGGCTCCCCAGCACAGTGGTGTTTCTGGAGACCAGGCAGTCCCCATTTAATGAGTTATCCCCCATCCCTCTGTTATCCCTCCAGCCATGATTTTACCTCCACCAGCTCTGAGAGATGTGCCAGACAGGGCTGTAAAAATGCCACTGTCGGCATGCGAGCAGCTTCCCCTCTCTCAGTGGTCAGCAACAGAGGAGCTTCTGCAGCATCCTCAGGTTCAAAAGAGCTCCCAGACGCTGTCATACAATCAATCAATCCAATGAGCAACTCACTGAACCACAACAAGGGCGTTATCCATGGAACAGCACATCCCAGACATCATAAATCATTGAGTAACGACTGGGGAAGAGGGGCTGGGACCCACATCACTCAATGCTAAGCAGGCAGGAGCTCAGGGAGGTGTTCCCTTTGCAGGCTGCCCTGGGCTTGGACCTGCCCCCGTGGAACCGCACGCACAGCACAGAACATGTACCCGCGACGTTTGCTGTCACTCGTTTCACCTTTGTGGTGCAGGGAGCACCACGAAGGAGCAGTGGGGTGTAACTTCCACTCCCAAACCTGTTTCCCAGCGCTGCAATGCCCTGGGCCCAGGGCCACAGAGAGGTCCAGGGAGGTGACTGGCATCTTTTCAGCAGCCAGGGGTTGTGCAAAACAGGCGTGAAAGCAACAGTGAGGGAGCAGGAAACAAAACAAGCCCTGCAGCACATGTCATATCACTCTCCATGCTCCATGCCAGACGCAGCACTGGAATAAGTCTGATGCAGTTGGAGAGCTCACTCCTTATCCCAATCACTCACCAAAATGGGGAGGTTGCTGGACACCACGCCTGGACAAGAGGCACAGTCACTAACTGCTGGAAGCCTGCATGACATTCCAGTGGGGTCTGCTACAGGCCACCACTGACCAGGAGGATTGAGCGGATGAGACCCTCTGGCCCTACATTATAAGCAGCAAGGCTTCATTTTACGGGAGATGCAAACACAGCTTTGCTGGAGCAAATCTCCTTTCCTTGGCCCACCACTGACTGACTGTTTAAATAAGAAGTGAAATTCTCTTTGTTGCTGCTCAGCTGGCCATAGGGATACCTAAAAGCTCAAGAGGGATAGTCCCATTCTCTTCCCCCACTTCTGCTGGCTTACTCCATGTGCTGACTCCTCCAACAGATGATCCACTATGCTTGGCTGGAAGAAAACCATCCAAGCAAAACAAATCAAGGGGATCTCTGTGTGGTTGTTGAGTCCAGGCAGCTCAGGGAAGGGCCACCAGTGCAAGAAGGGCTCAGAGTAGCTACCCGGTAGCTAGTGCTCACTGCTGGGTTTAATGTTCACAGAGCCACAGCCTTGGTGCACATGAACAAGGAACACCTCCATGAGGTGAGAGGAGGTAAATGACGAGCATCTGCGATTCATCACTGGCTCCTGGTTGAGGCCAGACAGAGGTGATAAAGTGCCTGGGAGGACTGAGCTGTGGCTGCGCTCAGCCTATGGAGAGCCCAGTCACCTCCTCCCTGGCTGCACAACCAGGACTGCCCGGGGCTCTGCTTGAGGCAGGCACTGCACAGGGAGCAGAAAGGTCTCCCAAAAGGCCATGGAAAGCCCCTGGCCTGGTGATCAACCTCTCTGCACTCAGACACATGATACAGCCCCCAGTCCAGCCATGCCCAGTGGAAGGCTTCTAAAGCTTGCCAGAGTCCAGCTCTCCAGTGGGGATTTGCAGAGCTCTGATTCAGCTCCAGCGTGTCAGGTGCTGTGTGGGCAGGGAGGCAGACTCAGCGCAAGGAAAACCCACATTCAGAGGCAGGGGCAGTGCTGGGGGATGCCTGCTGGCAGGGAAACACTGAGCACACACACACGGGGCTGGGGGAGAGGTAAGAGCCATTCCTTCTCCATCTCTATCTGAACACTCCAGGGAGACCTGACTGACAAGGGCACAGTGGCTTTGCACTCCTCAGGAAGAGTTTTCATGCTTGAAGGTGGCAGGATGATTTGAGAAAGCTGCAAACAGATGAACCGTTTGCTGTGAGAGAAGAGGCTGCTGAGCGACAAAGTAGGGCAGAGCTGAAGATCTGGGGAGAGCCTCAAGATGAGGCTGCCCCTGGCTCTGCACCCTAGTTCACCCTTCCTCCTCCTGGCTGACATCATGCTTTCTTCCAGCACCTTCCTGCAGCTCCTCCTCAAACGCCCACAGGTCAAACAGAAAAGCCCCACAGGCCTCTTTTTGAGGAGAAGCTGATGAGGCTCAGCAGTTCCCAAACTGCTGCAGCTCCAGCAGATTTCAGCCATTTGCTCTACAAATCACTATGTTTTAGGGTTACTGACATCCAGCCCTCCCTGATGCAGCACAGGAGGTCTCCTGGGCAGTCTGGCCCCACTTCTGCCTCCCCACAGTCAGCCAAAAGCTGCAGCAGCAGCAGCAGCAGCCACTGCTGCCACCGTCCCTCTCCCTGCAGCGCCCGCCTCCTCCCCTGCTCCCTGCAAAGGTTTGCTCTAAAAAGAACAAATCTTGAGAGCAATCGCCTGCCTCCAGACAGGAGCGAGCTCTTCTGAGCACCCTAGTTAGCAGGCAATGCCCCGCGCACGCACTCAAGCAGCTACATTTGTTTTTGCTGTGTGGAACACAAATTTGTTCAATGTAAATCTGATCTTTTAGCCAAAAAAAGAAGGAGACAAAAAAATCATGGATTCACTCACTCTCCACTGCCCAGCTGAGCAAAGAACTGACAAATACACTCGCCTATGCTGCCTCCTGCCTGCCTGTCACACGATGCTGGGGATGCTGAAGGAGAGCCAGGCCTGGCTCAGGGGAGAGGAGGGGTCTTGAGCCCCGTGCCCGGAGGCAGCACAAGCACTGTCGCTCCCTGCCCTGGCAGTGGCACTCACACCAGCCAAACTCCACCTCTTTGCTTTCTAACCCGGCACAGAAAGCAAGTCAAAGGACGGAGGAACCAAGGACTGACATTGGGACCCCTGGAGGGACGTGGCATTGGGAGCAGTTAGATATAGGAAAGAAAGACAGTTATTATTAAGGACACGTTGTTCCATAAGAGAACACAACCCATATGTGGGAGTACAACTTTTTAAAAAGAGGGTATGGGAAACCCTTCCAGCACTGCTCAGTCTTCAGCCTCCCAGAGGAAGCAGAGGCTGGACAGGAGAGCAGAGGGGGCCAGGCATGCACAGGCACTGGGTTTAGAAGCAGAAAGCTGATGAACACCATGCTGAACTGCAGGCTCTGGAGGGGCTGGTTTTGGACATGAGACACAAGCCTGTTGTTCTGGTCCAGCTGCCCTGGAGGACTCCAAGTCTTCACTCCAGGCACTGAGGCTCCAGTCTCAGCTCTGCCAGGAGCTGCCTCTGGTAGATTCTGCACACACACACAAATTTGCTCCCTGATGCCCAGGGTGGCACCCCAGACTCATATGTTCAGGAGTAACAAGCAGCCAAGGGAGCTGTCAAAGCCTACGAGCCACTGGCTCATGGCTCTCCCATGGTACAGAGCAGAAAGGGACCTGGGTGACCTGGGGGCACCGTGGCAGCTCATTGTCACCCCTTGATTGATCACAATGCTGGGATACCACATCTTGTGCTCAAACCTAAGCAGACTTCTACTCACCAGTCACCACTGCTGTCTGTCCTTTACAGAGCACCTGATGGCGTTAAGCATCCAGATGCTCTTTTCGCTCCCCAAATTTAGCTCTTTTCACGGGTTGGTATACATCTGAACCCTGCCCAAATGGCAGAGCTGCTTCGGCATTAACTGTCTGTCACTGAGTGCCTCCTTGCTCCCAGAGCCAGCTGCACGGTGGCGTTTAAGTGCCGAGCTCAGCCGTGCGCAGACAGCAGGCACTCCCAAGCCAAGCTGCCCATGGACATCGGGCTTCGCTTGTTTATAGCTCAACTGCAGATTTAGGAGCACTGAGCTCGCCGTTAGCTGCTCAGCCTTTCCACACCCGTCTGTATTTTGACATTACAAAGCATGTTTAACTCCATGAATGCTCCCCGAATATTCCTGCTGGCAGTTCTCCACTCCTGCCCGCCCATGCTGGACACTGACACTGCAGTCGCATTTTCCAGCTGGTGGGTTGTTTTTACTTATGGACGCCTACTAGTTTTCCAGCTGAGCTCTTGTTCCAGGCAGGGAGTTTAAGCTTAATAATACAAGACTGCCTTTGCTCAGCTGTCTTTTGCAAAACTGCAGCCCTAGTCTCAAAGTCTTGGGCCCATTTTCCATGGCACTCTTGCTGCAAATGGTGCAAAGGCACCGGGGATGTTTGCCTGATGCTCGGGGAATCCCTGAAGGGCTGGAGCTCAGAGGTGCTAAAGGCTGCACAAGCCCAAAGGGAAAAAGCCTGGAGTGGGTAAGCAAACCTGACAGGGTTTCACATCACCTCGTGCCTCTCTGCGTTGCTCACACTCCACACAGCCATGGATGTGCACATGCAACACCACAAGCCACCTGCTCTACAGGATGCACACCTCCTGGTGCAAACACTGCTCCCCTTTGTCCTCTTCTCCTGCCATGGGAGAACGTGGGCTTGCCATAAGATGTGTAATCAAAATATTCCCACGCATAATAGCTGAAAGCATTATTGAGGGATATTTTTCAAATCTCTGTTAGAAACAAACTATTCTGTAGTCCCAGTTCTGCTTCAGTCTCAGATCAGCGGGGATGTGGCATTTTAATTTCTATAAAGGAAAGGACAGATCTTAATATAAAGAGAAAGGGAAAAAGCAGACATGCTAAAAAACAAGAAGATAAAAAGAAGAAAATCCGGCACAACTGCCCTAAACAGAACTAGCAGAGTACAAGGAGAAAAAACCAGCAGCAACCATTTTTCTTGGTAATTTACTTAAGAGATTGAGAGCAGAGCCCTAAAACTGCAACAGCCATTCTTTCTTAGAGGACAAGGAAACCTCTGGGCACAGCTGCCTGGAGACAAGCAAACCACATTCCTTCTACTAATACTGCAGTGGGTTTGTGCTGTGACAGTCCCCAGCGCAGAGCTCTGCTGTGTCAGGAAGTGTCCATGCACATCCAAGTACACACACACACACATCTAGGAGAGACTTCCCAGCCCAGAGACCTTCCAGCCTTGTCAGACAAAGGAGAGCCTGTGACTCCCATCCACTGGAGACATCACTGGGCCTTAACTGGGAAACAGTAACGCTGGAATTCCGCAAGGCCAATATCCCACTGCAGGGAAGGGGTCTGCCCTCACCCTCCCCCTCTCTTCAAACACATTTTTAGTTAAAGGGATAGGTGCATTAAACTGACAATTTAAATCACCAGCAGCCACACAGAGATAGTGGGAAAACCGGGAGTCAGAGTTAGAGATCCCAATTCAGCCCTTCCTTCTCTCACAGCACCTGCACTTTTGGGAACCCCGCATCCAGGTGGGGCTCTACATGCAACAACCCCAGTACTATGGAAGAAAAATGACAGGTCCCCTTCCTGCTTTCCTAGATGGAAGTTGGTGATTTAAAAACAATCCCTGCATTTTCATGTTTCTGACTGAGCACAGCTCCAAAGAAATGCCTGGGGGAGCAGCAGTGAAGACCGGTGGAATCCTGTACCATGCAAGTGAAAGGTGCAACTTTATCGACTTCTGGGGTGGATTTACTAAAATGCAAATAATGTTCTCGGCACTAAAGCCTCACCCCTTTCAGAGATCTCTCAGCTTCAATGATTGCTAAACAGCACGAGGGGTCTCAGCTCTACGACATTTCCACAGGCCAGCATTTGAAAAGATGATGTGTAAAACTCTCTGGATTCTACCAAAATCTGAAGAGTTGTTTCCCCTGCTCTCTGTCTGCCTCTGATAACAGATTATTATACTTCACATAGCACTTTACGTTCAAATCACCCAAACATCACAATCAGGCTTAAATGCAGGCAATCAAAGAGAATATGCATTTCAGAGACACTGATTTCCACACACTGACTACCAAATTGGCACAACTTACTACTTTTACCCTGGAAGACGGAAATGAAGGGGTCAAGATTTGTTAATAGACAGAATGGGTAAAATGCATGAAAAACTACTGCCTGTTTAAGAAACTGATTCATTTTTAAAGGAGAGGGCTTAGAAAGCAATAACAAAGTGGAGGGAGAGAAAAAGCACTGAAGATGCACACACACATCTCTTATTGCAAAATTCCCATTAGAGTAGCAGGTTTATTCTCATCTTTCCTGTTCATCTTCCCACTTGTAATTAAAAAAAATATATATTTTATATCCAACAGTTGATAGAGGTGAAAAAGCAGGGTAGCTGTCTGGCTCAGCCACTAAGGCAGGGGTAATAAAAGATACTCCTTCCTACCACTCAGATTTCATAGACACAAAGCAGTTTGGGGCTCAGTAAAGCAGGAGATGCCAGTTTGGGTGGCTCTCTAGAGAGTCACTGCCAAGGGATCTCAGTCTCTGGTGTGGCTTGTAAAGCATGAACTGGAAAGTTTAATGCATCTTGCAGGAAAAGCACAGAGACTACTGTAGTGGAAGTGGCCTGAAGTCCCACCAACTTTCATGCCCTGCAAATGGCCTGGAGAAAGACCCAACTCTCCTCTTCTCAGCCTGGAAGACAGCAGCTACATATCTTACAGAATACATCGGCAAGACAAGAAATAATTTTCCTGGCTTCACTAATTATTGCCTTAAATCTTCCCAAAGCAAGAAAGAGAGCAGCCTTGGTCGTTTATCTTCTCCTCAGCTCAATTAGCATCAATTCACATCGATCTTGAAAGCCTCCATCACTCAAGCAAACCCACCGTTAGCACAGCGAGCGGGGATTGTCACAACCACCACAGAATCAGAGCTACTGCTCTCACTCAGAACAAGCTTCCCCTTGTTTTTCTGTCTTGCTGAATGTCTTGCTCTGACAGCATCTTGGAGCAACAGGTTCTATCAGTGAGCTACAAGCTGCATTAAAAAGCGTTTAACTTGCAGCAGACCTGTTGCCTTTTAATTACACGGGGTGCCCTCTGCTTCTGCTTTCAGGACGGGCTGATGGGAGCAGGCCAACAGCCCATTTTAACAGACAAACAGCACGTTAATGCTTCTACCTTATTGTCTCTTTGATTTCCAGAACTCAATAATCTTAATCTGTTTCATCTACATTTTAAAACTGGAAGAAGTGTGATCTGGGGAATTAGACTAATTTCAAGCCTTACTGAAACAGTGGAACAAACATTAAGAGAAAAGCCTAAAAGGATAATAGAATTGAACAATGAGCACCAATATAATGAGACAAAGTTGATTGCTTTCTTTTATAAAATTACAAAATCAGTGATCAGAGGAAAGAGGTAGACGCCACATTCCGTTTTTCATGGAGCTTTGATACAGCACCTCAAAACCTTGTTCTCAAGAATAAATTACTGGTGTTTTCAGTAAGAGTGCTGTTTCTTTAGCTGCAGGGCCAGAAACAAAGAGCACCGGGTCACTGTTTAGAGCGGAATCCTATTAATTAACCCTTTATAAACAATTAGCAGAGGTTATGAGCACGCGGCAGAAATGAGCGGTGTGTGTTACAGATGGTTAACAATCCCTCAGCCTGCTAAATTCCAGAGGATAAGAAGATACGGCTGCGGCGACCCACTGACCCTGCCACTGTGAGACAGCAATGAATCATTCATCCTCCCTTTAGAACAACAAAACCACAGCACAGGATTGTGTTCAAAAGACCGAATCAGAGAGGAATGCAGTGGCTGTGTTCCTGTGCTGAGCTACGGCTTCGCCATGAGGTGCCCAGGAAGAGAGGGAGATGGGGAACCCACCGCCTGCCAGACCAGTGCTCCTAACGCACAAGTTACTTGGCACATCAGAAAGGCTGAAGCTGTAGAAGAAAAAAGGAAAATCTTAATTTGAAATTTGCTTAAGTAGGTAAAGTAGATGGAAAAGGGTATCTAATGGGACTCACCATAATTTAATGCTTAGAGCAATTGAGGAGTGAATGTAAAAAACCAATTAGGAGATTACAATAAGGAAAGACAGCAAAAAGCCCACTTCAGCTGCAGACTGAATGTGCAGAGGAAACCTGCTAGGGAATAGAAAAATTCCTCTTTTCTGTGGACCAGGTGTGGCTGCTCCCGGTATATTCCAAATTCTGCAGCTTTACAACCTTTTTCCCCCCGTGTTTTTAGTTCCCTCCTTCACTACAGGAGAAGTTCTGGATTTAGTAAAGCACTAAGGAAAACCTTACACGAACCTAGAGAGCAGATAGCCTGCCAGAGTCCACTGGGGAAAACCCTCTAAGCCCATCAGATGCCTCACCTGGAAAGTCAGGTGAATCCCACACTGGTGTGACTCCCGTGGCCTGGAGGCATCTGTTGAATCTACCGGGAAAATCAGCCAGATTGATTCTTTCACTTCTCTAACACGTTGCCCTACACATGCTGCCATCAGTTTGGCTGTCCTCATGCTGCTGTTTAGTTTGGCTGCTCAGTGAGTGAGGTGCAGCATGGGGTAGTTCTAGCACTTCAGCTCCTTTGTTTCCAGCAGCCTCCCCAGAGCAAGCATCTCGAGAGCTGTCACACAGCCCACCCTGCCAAGGCTGATCGGTGCTTGTTGCCGCTCTGCCTGAATGGCTGGGCTCCTTCCTACAACTGTGAAAAAAGCCAGTTTAACAAATCATGTATTATTTTAGCTCTGGCACATGAAATCCTCACAAGACCTACAAAGTAAATCGGAGACGTGCTGTTCTCCTGATGATTTCAACAAAGTCATCCGTAAGACTCCCTCCTCCAGCTCAGCTTGACTGGAAGTCAGGAGCAGGTGTCCTACATACCACTCTCAGCTTGTCTTCTACCACTCCTGCACCATCAACCACCCTCCCTTCTCAGCTCTGAGCCCATTTTAGCTCTTGCAGACTAAAAAACATTGTATGTCCAAGTCCCAGTCCCCATTCAGATGAGGCCACTGAGTACTGGTCACTGGACTGTGCCCAGTTGATTCTGAGGACCCACAAGGACGGAGTTTCCACTGCTCATCTGTTCCAATGTTCCACCACCTGATACCCAACACTGGGCAGTGGGACTGCTCAAGACAGTCACACCACCTTCCCTGATGACCAGCCAGCTCAAGAGCAGGCAGGAGGATCTGTCCATCATCAGCACCAGGGAGGAGTGTCCTCTACTTGCCTGGCCCAAGTCCTTGTTGCAATCATGGCTATAGACTGGACTATTATTCGCATAATATTTTTTTCGTGAGTGAAAGGAGGCTAAGAAATCATCTCTTTGGAGCAGGAACACTGCAATGAAATGGGGCATCACCTAAAACACAGGCTCTGTACACAGGGCATGCCAGAAATGGAAGTCTGTGGGCAGAGGGTTATGCTGGCTAATTGTTCAAACCTATGTATTTAAAGGGAAGAAAGAGACACCAAGCAAGAGATGACCCAAGGGAAAGTCCCTAGACAGAAGAAGAGACAGGCTTTGTTACTCACAAGGGCTTTAACACCATCCACTCCTGCAGCTCCTGGAAAGGCAATAAGCAATTCAATATTTTTCTAGAAGATGATGAAACCAAACTCTTTTGGAGGTGCACAGGGATAGGATGAGAAGCAGCTCACACAACAGGGAAAATCCTGCAAAAAATCCTGTAAGGTTGGTCAACACTGGAACAGGGACCCAGAGTGAAGGAGCTTCACCCTTGGAGATGTCCAAAAGCCAACAGACGAGGCTCTGACCAACACGTCTAACAATCCCTGCTTTATGCAGGGAGTTAGGCCAGAATCCTACTGTATTGCCCAGGATTTTAAGAACAGTTTTCCAAGCACTATTCTAACAAGCATTTCATGCAACTGTGAGTAAAGATGTTGTATCAGCAAAACCAGCCTTGTGTGCGATCTCAGAAGTGAGGAATGCACCACTAGCTCCATCATTAGTTCCTTCTCTCAATGAGGCAACCCACAAGCCTCAAAGTATTTGCTAAGCAGCTAAACCAGAGCAGCAGCAGCACAAAGGAGGTTCAGGTCCAGACTGCCAGAAGGTTGTGCCTGCAGAGCTGCTCCATGACACCGAGTTGTTCTCATCCCAATCAGCTGTCAGAGTGGAAAGCAGAAGGCATGAAGAAAGGATACAGGGACAAACTCCCAGCTCACAAGCTGTTTCGAGCAGTGCAGCAATATTCGGTTTGTTCTGGTTTTTACCATGTTCCTCTTCTCCATGAGATGCAGGAGAAGCTGTGACACTGATCAGCTGAGCAACATTTAAAGAACAGATTCACACAACAGGTCCTGAACCCCCCACTCCTCACCCACTAAGAAGCACAGCAAGGTTCTTTGCAGGAGGGAATAAGATTTGGGCTATAAAGGCCTTACAGGTCTACAGTGGAAACAACACACTGCAAGCTCTGGACACTCCACAAAATGTCTACATCCTAAAGAGAGTGGGTCCTCTAGGTGTTTTCCTGCCAATTCAAGTTCCTAGGAGCCTGCAAATGGTGTCTTCCTTGATAACATGTCCCTAGAGGTTAATCATTACGCTATCTGCCCTCACTAGGGAGAGATGGAAGAAATAAACAGAAATTAATCAGAATGTGACATTATAATTTCTTTTGCACCCCAAGTAGGAGTGGAGACCACCAATCCACAGAGCAGAAGAGCCCATGTGTCTCTCCTGGCCACGGTCCCCTCTCTCTCCCAGCATCAATAGCAGCTGCTGCAGGAGGAGAGCCGGCACTTCTGCATTTCGGCTTAGCACTACGGATTAGGTAAATCAGCCGGCAGCTTTCTGCAGCACTGCAGCCAATCAGTCCCAGCTCCCCAGCAGGGAGCCTCACCCGGGAGAAGGCCTGCAGGTTTTGGAGAGCTGGAAGAGGTGAAAAGCAAGCACCTTGTGGTTGTTACCTCCTCCCAAGGAAAGGGTATGGCTGAAACCCCGCCATGAAAGACTCATCAGACATTTAAGATGCATCCCGGCTGGCTGGGACAGAGTTACCACAGTGGAATGCTCGCTCCACACGCAGGCACAAGGATGTGGTTTGAACAACTACAGCCTAATATTTCAAGAAACCTGTGGCAGGAGCTGTGAGACTGTTGTGTGGGCAAGTCAGGATGGAGCAGGTAATTCTGATGGGGATGGTGTAACTGTCCCCATAGGCTGACCTTCAGTAGAGCACTAGAGGAAGACCACTTCCCAAGAGTCCTTGTCACAAAGGATCTCAGCAGAAAGGTGACTTCTACTGGTGACCAGAAGGTCAAGGACTCTACAAACACCATTCACTGCATCTTTTCCCTCTCATTCCTTGTTTTTCACTCATTCCCCTATGAAAACATCCTGCAGTAAAGGAGCTGTTCAGAGAAGAAGACAAATCCCTCTGATGCATTTATGTTCTGATCTTAAAGCTCTTCAAGTCTGACAGATCTTGGTGTCTTTGATTCCTTAAAGGGCAGACAGCACCACTGCAACCAGGAGCTCTTGAGAAGATGAGTAAGCACACATGTGTGTGCCTTGCAGCCTCAAGGCCTTCTTCACCTTCTCACCATCATGCCAGGCACATCACCCCAGCCACCTGCATCCACCTTCCAGAGAGCATAGACAAGTCACTGCCCAGGATTTACCCTCCCCACAAGTAAACATAGGACAATGACAGTGATGACTCCTTAGAAACAACCAAGTTCCTGGGGAAGCTGCTTCAGCTCACTCTCCTTTGGCCAGGGGTTCAACTGGATCATCTGCAAAGGTCCCTGCAAGCCTCAGTGACCTGACTGACTTGTATTGCTGCTCTGGGTTGTGGCACCGCAAGCACATGTCATCTGGGACTCACCGGTACAATGCCATGTGAATGTCCTGCCTACAGTGCCTGTGGAAAACTGACTCCTCTGGCTTTGTCAGGACAGAGCCACCAAAAATACAGTGACACTCTGGCCCAGCTGCAATGCCCTTACCTGCTAAACCCTGCATGCCCTGCCATCATTTTCAGCTCGAGATTGGAGCAGAAGACTCTATTCGCCTTCATCGAGGATGAATTTTAGGTAAAATTCAAACTGATTAATGAAGAGGAGGTTAAGCACTTCCAATCAGGGTGGCAAGAAAAGTGCTAGAACAGTAAAATTGAATCCCAGACTGTCTCTCTGCACTTTTTAAAGGTGGGTAAGCTGGGAGGACTCATCTAAGCTGCTTCCCCATATCCCTGTTACTGGGGATGGATGAGCCCAGCTGATGGTTCACAGCACCCTGGGGTTCCACCATAAGAAAGTGTCACAACACTCTTCCCTTTGGGATGCCAAATGCTAAAAAATACATATCATCCATAATGCAGAGCACGGGGTTCCTTTCAGATTGTTTCCATTTATATTCCTCATTCTGAAAATTTCACGTTCACCTCTCAGGAGCTGTGGCAGCGCAGTGCTCTGTCCTTTCTGGAACATGGGAGGGAATCAGCAATGGTCCCTCTGGCCCCCTGCCCACCCACGCTGGGGAGCAGAGAAGGCATGTTTCCTCCTGGCAGCTCTTTCATGCTTCCAGCGGAACAGGGCAAAGTGCCTTCATCTCTCTGTGGAGACCAGAGAGCCTCTGAATTAAGTCTAGAGAAGATTCACTTCTCTGCTTCTCCTATGCGACATCCAACATCCACACCTGCCTAAAAGAGCAGCCACAGCCTTTCCTCTCATTGCTCTGACAGTACCAAAGACAGGCCAAGTACCTGGATTTGGACCAAAATCTTCCCATTCCCATCACAGTTGGCTTCCCCCTGCATCCAAACTCTGAAACAATGTTCAACCCAGAACTCCAATAGGTTTTCCCTTGCTAAATCTTTCACAAGCATTCAGAGCTCCAGGCACTCCCAATATTTGTAGTGTGATAGTTTAACAGAGCAATCTTGTAGAGGGAAAGAGGGAAAGGAGAGAGAGGAGAAATTTATGGATGGTAAAAGATAGACTGTAAAGATATTAAGACTACAACATAGATTTTGGTACTTTATACAGTATTTTTAATCTGCATGTCCTTGGTGAGCATGCACACACAAAGGAAGCAGCGGTCTTTATTCTGAAGGATCCAGAGGAATTTCAAAGCCTAAAAGCAATTTTCCCCTGGACTGATCTCCAGGAAGCATTAACAACATAACCATCCTCTTTGTGAGGAGAGTCTCGAATTAAGGCACTTCTGCATTCTCTCTAATCTATGCAAGTAGTTTTAATTTCCCACCTGAGTCCTGGGAGATGCCACAGAACCAAACACCTGCACCCATAGACACAGAAAGCAGCAGAAGACTTCTACTGGATGTTTTAGCAGAACCTCAGTCCATTAAGATTTGTGAAGCATCTTCTTGAATATATAAAACAAAGAAAAGCAAAGCCAGCCTTAGTCAAAGACAGCCCTGGCGATGACAACACACACTATAACAAGAAGACCAGGAGGCTGCCTGTGACAGAGCACTGAGGGATGGCAAATGATGGGTGGGGTCGTCTTCATGCACCCAAATTTCAACGCAAAATGACGCAGTTGTCAAGTCTGTCCTAGAGCAAGCAAGGGGCAGCAGGAGGAGCTGAGGATCATCATCTTCCTCAGCACGTGGCTCGGGGCCCATTTCACTGGAGCAAACTCAATTTCATCCTTCAGTGTTTCCAAACCATAGCTGTGGCTTCTGTACCCAGAAGATGTCCAGATCTTGAGTGTCCTTCAAACTGGTCAAGTCAGTGAAGTTTTTTCAAATCAGGTCCCACATTTGCACTTGGCAAAGAGGCAGAATTGAAGCCGAAATAATGTACCTTAATTCAAGACCAGGCAGAGCTGACGTGGATCTTCCCCAACGTCCCCTGACTGCTCTGGTGCTGGATCAAGAAGCCTGTGTCCTCTTTGTTAAGAGATATAATAATGCAAAATTGCTGTCCTAAATATTACTAAAGCACTGGCTGGCATGTTTAATAAACCTTTCCATTTGGGTAAATTAGCACTCATCTGGACAAGTGCTGAAGTGCTGTTACTTGAAGAAAAAAATTCAATGCTCAGAGTCTAATTTAAATAATTATCAGCATATTTCTGCTCTGCCTGTTTTGCTGAAATTACCAGGAGACTTGATGCAGTCTGAGTGTAAGTGCCTTTTGTCTGCATGTAATTTACTGACCCCATTTCAGTCAAGTTTTTGGCCCACTCGCTGCCGTGCTGGAGCACTTCACACCATAGCCAAAAAGGACTTTACTAATCAGTAACAACTGATCTACTTTTATATATCTTGAAAGGATTTTGACAAGTTACCTCCTTGCATTCTCCAGATCTGTGATAATCTTCTGCTGTTCCCTCAGGCTGCTGTTTGTGAACCACGGGCATCCACGGGGCAGACCCACACCCTGGCCAGGGATGATGGTCACCCCATCCCTGCAAGCAAGGCTTTGGGTGTAGACAGAAACTTCCTTACCAAAAACCTGCACAGTACTGGGATACATGTTGAGATACTTTCACGTATGCTCCAAATCCCACAGTGTGAATACCAGGTCTTCAGAGCCGAGTGGTTCATCCTGCAGACCCACAGTCACCCCACGGGCTGCGCTCCGTAAGGGATGGAGCCCGCAGCACCAAGCAGCCACAAGCCTGGCTCCTCGGAACAGAACAGCCCTGGGGACGCAGCGCTGACCTGCAGCCACACTCAGAACACGCAGCCTTGGCACCCAGCACATCACCCACAGGATTTTATCTCTAGCAAGGAATCACAGAGAAAACTCTTAGATCCTTTTTCTCCCTCCTCCACCCCCTTTTTTTTTGGTTGTTTCTTTTTGTTGAAAAACAGCACAGGTATTTGTGGCTTTTCTTCTGCCCTCCCTCCAAACCTTTCAGCTGAAAGCATCACAAGCTTACTTGCTTACTTGAAACACTCCCTTCTGCGGGAGCAGCTCCAACCAGGCCACCAGCACCACTGGTGTGGAGCACAGAGCCATCCTGTATGGAGCGCTCTGCAGCCCTGGGCACGGGATGGTGCTGCAGGGGCGGGGGCAAGGTCTGCCTTGAAGAGCTGGACGTGCCACTCCTGCTGCCCAGGCTGTGTCTGCATTCAGCCAGCGATCCTGCCATCTGCACCTCATGGCTGCCGTGAGGAGGGAAGCTTCCCTCCAGGGCACATTCTGCAAACCTCGTATCCACCAGCTCATCAATCCTTGGCTCTCATCAAAAGGCAAACTTATAAACAGGCCCAGACGCTTCTCCCAGGTTTAATGGAGGCAGCCACGAAGCTGTGATCGTTCGATGTTTTCCAATGATAGCGGTGATGCCCGAGGCCAGCTGTAATATTACCATGAAATAAATCTGCAGTGATATAATTAGCAGGGATGCTATTACACTCAGGTTTTAGGGACGCTCAGCACAGAGGGAGCAAAGCAGCTCCTCAGAATGGGATCTTGCAGAGGTTGAGTTAGAGATGGGGCTGAGGTGGGAGAGAGAGAAAAACTCTAATGTGAAGGCAGTGCAGACTACCTGTATTCGTCTGTATGCAAAATAAATCTAGTTTTTTGGTGGCCAGATGTTATGTTAACTCAAGTCTGCATAAATTTCAGGGTTAAATCCAACTTTTTTCTCACTGCTTCAGCTACCTCCGCCCTACAAGGGGCTGCAGAGTTCAGATGGCACTTGCAAAGATGCTGCTTCTTCCAGCATCTAGTCTGGTAGGGGTTCCCTAAACTGGGATGGGAGATGGAACAGGTAGATGGAAAACAAACAACTCTGAAGCCCAAGTGTGGTGGGAGGACATGACTGCTGTTTTCTCTGGCATGCTGTACCCAGAGAGCAACACCCTGTTAACTTTGTCACTGGAACATATAAAAGGTAGACAAATACCACTAGGAACAACTAGGAGGAAAAGAGAGAAGAGGCTGCGTTAGAAAAAGGGCTGCTGCTGGTATCTGCAAGGAATCACTAAGAAAAGAGCTGGCACCCACCCAGTGTTTTCTGTTGCTTGCAGATGTAGCACTAGAAGTGAGAGAATAGAAAAAGCAAAGAACTAGAGCAAAATGTTTTAGGAGCAATGGCCATGGGGGAGAAGAAGGGAAAGAAGTAAGACAACACATGCCAGGACTGATCCTCAGTTTTGACACAAAATCCTTAGGGAAGTAGTTTTAGAACCAGATTCAGGGAACAGGGTTCTCCTCAGGACTCCCAGCTGGGGCAGAGCTTGGGAAGGGTTTCTGTCCCACATGCAGGACATAGACTTGTGAGCTGGAGCTCCTGTGCCAATGTCTGCATGGTACATCACTGCTTGATTATAAAAGGTGACATGTGAGGGCAGAGTTTGCATCAAAATGAAGACACCATCCTTTAAATGTGTTGGGCAGGGCACACCCTGCAGGAAAACCCTGAAGCAGACAGTCTGCCCTCAGCTAACATTCAAAAACTCTTCATAAGTTTTAAGCACGTTTCTGAATCTGCAGTCAAATCCTACACCTTCCCTCTTTTTTGCTACAATAAACTTTATCTTGGAATGTAATCTAGTAATAAAAATGGTTTTAAAATGATCTGACAAGCACTAGAAACCCCGCTTCTTTTAGAGTGACAATTCTATTTACAGCTGCACATACGTATACTCTGGTTTATATTCTACATGCACGCCAGGCCCTCAAGATTTGGGATATATCCTTTCCCTCCACTTGCAAGAATCAATTTCAGTCAGGAAAAGAAGTTCTTAAGCAGACAGAAGGTAGGAAGAAAGACTGCCTCTAATGCTGGGGTCTCTGCACCTCTCCCAGGACAGGGGCACAAGGGGACAGGCAGTCTCCCTCTCTGTTTCAGGGCTGTCTTGCTTTGAGCAAGCCTCAAAACTCCAGTGGACACCTCTCCAAGATCCACATGCCCATCCTGAATGGGCCAGAGGGCTGCTTTGTTTGAAGGGAGGTGCAAAACAACCGGGCAACATCATACAGGCAGGAGATTCAGGATGCGTTCAACTCTTACACTATCAGAAGGGTGCAAAAAAAAAATGCTAACTGCTAAAAAGATCGCATTCAAAGCCTGAAGTGACCAGGGAACAATAGAACGAAACCCAAGCAGAGCAGAGAGAAGGAGCTTTGAGCTCCGCGGAGATGTTATTGTCCTAATCACGCATGAAGGACACCTTGTAGCTGAAAGTTCCACAACTTAATTAGGACATACAGCACTTATTCCTGGGTGTATCAAAGACAAAGAGTGATCTCTGCAGGCCTCAGTTTCCCTATGTATACAGCTCAAGTGGTCAGATACATCTGTCCTAAGGGAATAAATCACTTGCTAGAATGCATCTCAGAAGCCAAACCACCACCACCACCACGAAATCTGCATCTCAGCTCCCCTGCCCACCCAAGCACACAGCTGCTTATCTCCTCTTCCCCATCATGTTTTCCCACTGCCCCCCAACGTCGAAAAGCTCAACATCTTCCATCTCTCCTCTGCCTTCTCAGTTACAGGCACACCAGCAGAGACATCTGTGCGAGTGGAGAGCAAGGCATGGCTGAGATTAGCACTGGGAACGGCACGCACCCGCGTTTGCTCCCTATATAATGAGCTGATATAAAAGCTGTGCCATCTACTGGCATCCAGCTGAAACACTGCTGCCAGCACCGCTCCCGTCAAGTTGTTGCTCCAGCAGCTCTTTGGGCAGAGCTGAGGTGGGATTTTAACTCAGCCCTTGTACAAGTAGCAGCACACAAACAGCAGACAGGGGACAGCCAAAGATGAGGGTTCATTTTGCAGTTCCAAACCCAGTCACATCCCCATGCAGAAGGGTGTTCACTCCCAGCCTTTATAATCCTCCACTTGCTACAGAATTACAAGCTTGACTTAAAGGATTTTTTCTTTTTTTTTTAAAATTTTCTTGCCTGCAGAAAAAAGCCACCACCATGTAAAACTAACTCCCATTATTATGCTTAAAATTTTGGGAAGACATTTTAGCAGGCATAAACACTGACCTCCTGCCAGCAGTCCTGCACAGAAAACCAGAGTTACCACTTCCATCAAATCCATAAGGTACTTCCAACAGCCTTTAATGTCATATTACCCAGCCACTTTCAGGGATGTTGCATATCCTAAAGAGCAGAGGAGGGACAGAAACCAAGGACCTAAAGCAGAAATGCCAGCCCAGAAAACAGGTGACTGGCAGGCACAGGCAGGCAAGGAACAAAGGCAGGCTGGGGTAAGGATAAGCTCCTGTGCCCTCACTGCACTGTTGCAGCCCAGCTCTGTGCCTGTGGAGCTGCTTCAGCTCCCCCAGTTAAACCCAGTTAGAGCCCCACACATCCCAGTTCAGCTGCTCCACACGCACCACCAGGCAGGCAGGCACACAGTTAAATATTTTTTGCTCGCAACCTTTTCATCTTGCTTTCACTTCAGATGGCGCCTCTGAACGCTGACAGATTTCTCATTGCCAGGCTGTATTAAGCTGCTTTTTAATTGCATTTTGAGGGACCCAAAGGCCAGCAGGCAAAAGGGCACTTTATTTTTTGCAAGGAACATTATTTTTATTGTAGAGGCAGGAAAGGTTTCCATTAATCCCCAGCAAGCAGACAGCTTCCCCGCAGCACGCTGGGATGGCCGCTCCAGAGGACTGGGCTGATGTGAGCACTGCCTGCTGGAAGACCAAAGCTCCCAACAACTCCTCTTCAAAAAGCAGATGACAGGCTTTGGCACGAAACTTGCATTAAATTGATACAATCTCTTTAATGTTATCTTTGGCTCTTTATCACAATTGTATGTGCAATTTACATTCTTGTCGCCTTTTTAAAATTTTTTTATTAAGATTTGCTAGATCCTTATCACTGATATTTTACACATTGTTGTAGTGTCAGTCAAACGTTTAATGGACATCAGCTGCTCTGGGAATAGATAATAGCTCCTTGCGATGGGGTAGGGCGGGATGCTGATGGATTTCGGACTCCGTGAAAGCATCAGTGGCTGCAGAGCAAACCACTGTGGGGCTGAGGGCGCAGCACAGCACCACCAGCCCAGAGCCAGCTGGACTCATCATGCAGGGCTCCTCAGGGCTGCCCCCCAGCCTCACCTGCAGCCAGCCCTGCTGTTCGAGGCACAGGACTCCCGGGCAGAGCCCTGCTGAGATAAACTGCCAAAGCCGGCCTGGGCTTTGGGGGCTGCAGAAATGAGACTTGCTAAATCCACTTTCTTCAGGAAAAGAAGGTGGGATTTGAAGAGAGCTTTTGAGACAGAAAGGCTTCATGCAAGTCCATTAACCTCCAGGACCAAGCCTCCACCCCCTCAACCATTTAGAGGCTTTAACTTCACTACCTATCTGTAAACAGAGCTATACAAATAACTGAATTTTAGTTCAGCCTGAGGATGAAACCCTTACAAAATTAATCTTCGTTCCACCTGAAATGAATGCAAAATGATTCACTGTTTCTTCCCAGGTCAATTAGCCACATTCAGTACAAGAGCCTTCCACCCCACATGATGCATTTGAAACATTTGGGGGGAAAAACATGTGATATAGGGAATCCCTATATCACATGAAACAAGAATAAATTGGAGGTTTTTTTCTTCCCGAGATCTTGGGCTTTGGAGAGCTCTTTTAGGCTGTACAGTGTGATGGAGGGTGGGGGCTGAACTCCCAGGGACTGAGAGCGGATCTGGGAGTGCAGAAGCACAAACTCCCTGCAAACCTACAGGCAACCCTGTTAAATTAAACATCAAATAAACAAATACTCATACCATCCACAGATTACAAAGTCACAGGACAGGGCGCAGAAGCAACTCCAGCTACCAAACTGCCATGGAAATGCATTTTCTCATGCCAAAATTAACCAAGAAAATTCAAATAAATCCCTTCTTCAGTGGCACGGTTTCTTTTATTTTGCTATCATTGCAAGCATATCTTCCCAATCACGTTTAAAGGTTATTTTATAAAGAATTAAATGGCAATTCCCTTCCCTAGCACCAGTTCCCTCCGGGATCCCCCTTCCTCTACTGCCTCACTGACCACTTTATATCTGTGTCTATCTATGCAGACAGACCAGTAAGTCACACCCACCTGCTTTTTACCCTGTCAGCCATCCCCAAACACATGCCCTTCCTGCACAGAACAAGGCAGCCCCTCCAGGCCCCTGCAGCTCGAGGGGGTTAGGAACAAGCTGAGGGATCTGAGGTTTGAGACAGCCAAGCACTACAAACTACTCCAAATCCCCTGCCCACACTAATGGCTTTAGTTACCTCCCGCTCTGCTGAGAGTGCTGCTCCCGTGCTGGAAAAAAACAGGAAAAACTGAAAAACAACATGCAAACTGCTGTCAAATACACAACACGGTTTGAGGAAGGGATGTAAGCACCCCTTAAGGACTATTTCATCATTCTCTTCGCTCGGTCTCAGAGGTGTTTGGGCTCCTCACAGCACAGCGTGCAGGGCGCAGGAAGACAAGGCACACACAGCAATTAAACCCTCAAAGAGAGGTTAGTTCCCATTCCAGGGAGTTCATAGTCCTCCCTGTGCGTGCAAACCAGCCTGGCAGCGCTCAGAGAGGGGGCACGAGGGCAGGCTTTGCTCAGGCTAAAAGCCCAGCTAAAGCTCCCAGCACGGCCGTGTGACCCCAGACCAGCAGCCCCGGCTGTGGATGCTGCTCGGGCACTGGCAGGGAGCAGCAGTTCCCCCCCTGCAGCAGCATTCCTGCCTCAGGATCGAGGACAGCACATGGTACCCACCAAGGGAAGGTGCTCTGGGGCAGGGAGGAATCCATAAGCCTAAAATAAATCCCTTGGAAGCACAGAGCTAAGTGGTACAGACCTGGAGCGTGAGAACCACTTCACCTCCTGGCTGACAGGGTAAGGGAGCAGATGGACATTTCAGTCTTTGGGAAAGGTTAAGTCAGGCAACTATTTATTTGCATAGTGAAAGTGACTCCACTCTGGGTTAGAGAGCTGTACTAAGAGATATCAGCTTGTTTGCAGAGCTGGTTTTGCCTCTTTTGCTCCAGGCCTTGAGAGGGCATCCCAAAAAAATTCCACAGAGGTGTTTTCTTTAAACAGCAACTGTCTAGACTTCTTAGAGTGAGAAACAACAGCCTCAGTCTGCCAAGGGCAAGAAGAGGACAAAGGTTTCTTCATCCATTCTTTACCAACAGCCAGGCATGTGGATTGGGATCTGCTGTGTAGACTTATTGAATATTTTATCAGATCAGGACCATTGCTTTTCACTCCCCCATCCGTGACTGCAGAGTCACTGGTGTCACTGAGTCCATACTCTGCATGTGTGTCCCAAAACAGGATCATCCCAGCACTCCCCAGCCTCCATGGTGTGATGGTGCTGGGGGAGGCAGCAGCAGGAGCCCCTGCGTCTTCACAAACCTCCAGTGCTTCAAAGTGCACCAAGAAGCTTATGAAGTTGAAAAGCCCATGAGGCTGGACTGCTGCCAAGTGTTCATGGGAGAAGAAAGGGAAACGTTCAACATAATCTGCATGAAAGTGCATGAAGCCCTAAATCGTGTTAGTGCTATTAAGAAAGCTGGTTACAGTGCTCGGCAAACTGGCCCAATACAGGTTTGATAGACTTGTTACAAACATCTGATTGTCCTTGATTAGATTAGACAATCAACCCCCATCCTGGTGTGTGGGCACTGTTCAACTCCCCTCTGCAATCTGTACATTAGAATTCCAGACCTGGGAGATTGGATTCAAATTGGATTACTGGAGCAGGTCCAGCACACGAACAATCGTGAGGCAGGAGAAGACACACACATGCACGAATGAATAAATAAATAAATAAATAAACAAATACACGCACGGGGACTGTCAGCCAGGATTCGATTAGGAGCAGATTAAAAATAGAATTGGAAACAAAAGCCACCAACCAGCAATTAGCAAAGAAGCGGGAAGAAGGATGGATTTGTCACCATGAAATAGGAAAGCAGAGATTATGCCTTTAAGTGGTTTGTCTTTCAGCATGCACAAGCTTGGTGTTGGTTGTGCTCCTTCCTCCACCAACTCAAGCACTCCTGTCCGTGGCTGTGTGACTGGAATGGGGCAGGTGTGCACAGGGCAGTAAAGCCCCAGATCCCACCGAAACCACAGGCTGTGTCGGAGCTCACCTGAACTATATTTATGCCCTCTCTCCTACCCCATTTGACTGCCTAGGCAAGACAGGTAGTGGGTCCCTTAGCTGGGACAGTGGTCTGGGACCCAGCAGGTGGCCTTCTGAAGTCTCCACACAGGTAAAAGTGGGGCTGTACCACACTGCAGCAGGAAAACCCACCAGGGCTGCACATCCAGCACCTCATGCTGTCACCCAACCCAGACCCTCTGGAGGGTCTCCCTCTCCTGCCCTGGTACCCCTCCAGTGAGACACACCAATGACTTGGCCAATGAGCACCTGGAAGAACATCCCTCAATCACCTCAGCAGGGCAGGGGGATGGCAACGGGACCTTGCACTGCCAGTAGTGACACCTTTTATTGTCCCTGTCAGGGAGCAGAAGAGCTGATAAAGACTCCCTTCACCACATACCTGCAAGGGAAATCTCAGGCCTATCAGAATTGTTAAAGGGATAAACCTGTCCAATTAAATCCCCCCTGCACTCTTGATATATGCTTGTGCCAGGCACAAATGGAGCTTGGAACTAGTCCCAGCTGAACAGTAATGCACTGAGCGTTCAACCAGGACTAAAAGCACAAGGAGGCTCAGCCCCTACCTCCCGTGATGCCCCTGCTGACCAGCTTCATCCCAAGAAGCTGGTTTGGTAAGTACTTCGTAGTAACACACCAAACTCCCACTTTGCCCTCCATCAGAGGACCCTAAAGCACAGTCAAGTACTAACTGCACCATCCCATCAGAAGGGATGTGCAAGAAAAAGTATCAGTAAGTGGGAAAGGTCAAGAAAAATCAAGAAAGGTCAAGTGGAAATCAGAGACAAAACAACAAAATTTGGTGAAGGCAGTACAGAACTCATCTCCAGATCTTCTGCCATGCACCAAATTCCAGCTTTTCCAGTCATGGTAAAGGAAGATGGGAACACCACAGACTCCTAAAGCCATGTTCACCCAGGCTTCATAGCCACAGGAAACCCAGCCAGACTTCCCTGCAGGATGACTTCACAACACTGAAAATCCTCAGCCCTGTCCTTTGTACGCACTTTTCTTCCAAAAAAAACCCCATCTAATGCTTAGTGTTGGTTTTCCTACTCTTTTTACAGGAAAATTCGAGTGTCTTCAGTGAAATATACTGTGAGCTCCCACACCTTAGCTGAAAGAACAGTACCCCTGGACACTCCTAGCAAACACCTCCTTGCCCCCAGGTGCTCATTCCACACTGGAGCGAAATACACAGCAACAAAAATATGCTGTTAAATTTCAAAACAGAATAAAAAAAAACCCCCCACACAAACTTCTCTCCTACTGCTGGCAAGTGCTCTTAGTGCTCTCATCAGCAGAGCCACACAGGGTGCACTGAACCTGCTGCATATACATACATCTGTAAATATACACATCGTACATAAGTAAAATACACACAGACAGACACAATACACATTATAAATTCTCTGATACAAAAAAGGCCACTTTGCTGCACTTCTGCTCCACACATTACATTTGAGACTGCACACAGCCAAGGTCCATGGGAAATACAACATACTTCCCCCTTAACTCAAAGGATTTTGCCAGGGACGTACAACATCCAAAACTAAACCAGCTCTTTGGAAAAAGTACCAGCCCAACCACGTCACCAGCATCCCATCAGGGCAGTGCCAGAGCCTGCAGGCATTCAGACCTTGTTTTATGGATCAGGAGGCTCTTTTTAGAGATGGGGAAAGACCACCAGCACAGATAATAATTTTTAGGCAGGTCATAGTGTATGAATAGCTCACTTCAGGGCATAACCCACTCAATAAACTGTGGGATGTGCCACTCTCAGGAGGCAAAGCAAATTGTCTGTGAAATATATGAAGGATGAAGAAGTCAGCATCCAAAAGCAGCCTTCGCCAGAACTGTATAAAAAGTAGAAACAAGCTTAAAACATACTCTGGGATCTAAAATTTCCACCTCTCGGCCTCCTCCCCCATTGAATCGTAACTCCCTTCTCCCCCAGTCTGTGGAGATTGGGGAAGGATAGACCTGGAGGCATCACTCCTGTACTTAACATAGTATTACAAAAGAATCAGATCTGGGGTGTCCGTAGAAGGAGTGGGGAGCTACCTTCCTAAATCCTTCACCACATGCAGTGATCTCCTCTTGTTCCCCCACCACCTCTGCACTGCAGAAACGCTTCTGTGGCAAGAGAAGAATTCCCAGAGGTGCTGGGCTGCTGGGCCAGAAGCGATGCAGCAACCCCTCAGCCACTTGCACCAACGGTTTCCCAAGTCTGTCATCACCTCAGCAGCCCCCTCCCTGTGATCCACACTGTTTGCCCCTTCCAGTACACTGAGGAAGTGGCACTGGGCTGCCAAGACCATGAGCAGAGCTGGGGCATTCAGGGATGTGGCATGGCAGGAAAGAGCAGTTTGCTGGCAGAGCAGGGAGCAGGAACAGCAAACAGCACAGGGAAGGGAAGAAGAGATGCCCTTGTGGGCTCCTGTTAAAGCTTGGGAATAAAAGGCAGCTGGAACTACAGAACCCAAAGGAGACTGGGGCCAGGCTTGAACCAATGAAATCACCATGGAGAAGACAGAGAATGATGCTGAGGAAAAGGGCAGTTAGTACTGATGCAAATCCATATCAAACAGAAGCTGTTGTGTGGGACACAGGGTAGAAGTCCCCCAGGACCCAGCTGTAGATGATCTTTCTCTAGTGCCAGGTGGAACAGGTAGGGACTACAAAAAGATCTTCCTAGGGGTTTTTTTGTGCTATGAAGAGACTGTCATCAGGTATGATGCTCTGGACAAAAAGGGAGAGATAGAATCCAAATAACCAGCCCCTTGTACATGCCTCATTTTAGGAAGCAGTTAGGCTCTCTGCCATGTGCCACTGTCTCCAGCACTCCTCCGAAAGGCACGTGGGAAATCAGAGTGTCCTGCAAGGGCCAGACCTGTGTCACAGTGCTGCCCCATGGCTGTCAGGGCCAGACAGATGGGCTTGGTCCCCTTGCGCTTGATTTCTGCTTCTTAGAAATGCACCACACAAGGTAAGAAACAATGTATTATTAATAAGTTCTCTGTGCATAGTTTAACTTTAATAAAGACACATTAATATTTTCACTTAAAGGAAAACAGGTTCTTTGATTGAATCACCACCTAATCAGAACAGCGCTCTGAGCTGTGCACCCATGGCGCATGCTGGCACCTCCCTACAAAGCACCACCGAGGCACAGGCACTATCCCTTCTCTCTCCTGCAGCAAAGGAGACAGGGATGCATCTTTTCAGTAGAGTGAGCACACGAGTGACATGGCAATTCACAGATCAAGGAGAGGCTCCATTTCTCCCTCCTCACCTGCCCTCACTGATACATGGAATCCCACCTGACTCAGATGCTGAAAAATGTGTTTCAAGAAGTCATCACTCTCATGAGTCATGAGAGAAGGGGAGGAAATGACTCCAGGAGAGATGATTCAACTAAGGGGAGAGTTGAGACAGAAGAAAACACAGGCTGGAGAGTGGAAGGAGCTGTGGAAGCCCCACTGTTTCAAAGGAGCTTAGCAGAACCTGGTAGAAATTTAGAAGATTCAATTTCTCCTCCATCAACCTCCCCATTTCCAGATTTTGTTGTCAGTACCACCAATCCAAGATGTCAAGAATTTACATGAAAGCTGGATGTAAAAAGACTGCTCCATCCAAGAGCTGCTCTGAAGGAGGCCTCTTGAAAGGACTGATTCAGGTCAACAGATCCCTGTTCCCACTGTAAGGCAGCACCAAGTGCTGTTATCTAACCAGCACTGCCAGAATCCCTCCTGTGTCAGGTCCAGCATCAGGTGAGCCCTTCACAGCACACCAGCCAGTCCTGCCCAAACCAGGACAGCAAACTGGAAAACAAACAAGGTTATTTGTACCATGGACACAGTTCAGTCCTTGATCCAGCACCAGAAGATGCACAAACTCTCTGTAAGTCTGTGTGACTCAGAGCAAAGGGCAAGGAAAAACACAGTGACTGATGAGCTGTAATTCAAATGTCACAGTGGAACCACCCAGCACAGTCTTGGTGTGTAACTCAGGGTTATAACACTGTGCATTCCACGGGAGCCACGTGTTGTCTGGGTGCGTATCAAGTTTGCAGATAACTTCTGTCACCTGTGTCTTCCTCCAGCCTACAGAGGTGCTGCACATCTCTGGAACATTTGATATGATAAATGCTCAAGCATGCACAGGAACTATATGAACAGAAGGATGCAAGCTCATGCCAAGAAAATAACTGGTCTCCCTGGTTTTCACTTCCACAATCCCAAATGCAGTGCTGGCAGTGTCCACCTATTTAGTCCCACTTCAGCTCCTTCTGTTCAAGCTAAAACACTTAGTGTGAGTCCTGAGTAGGATTATTCTTTACTTCCCAAAGTCAAGAATTGAGTAAACGACAACCTTCTTCACCCAAATTCCTTCCCTGAGCTACTTCTTATCCAGCCATTGAGACAGGTCACTTCCAAACTCCTACTGCCTTAGTTACACCTCAGTGACTGCAACACCCCTTCCCTCACCACAGCACTTTTTCCTGTCCTCCCATTCCTGCCCATCAGGTTGAAGGAGGAACAGGTCTTTCTGGCTACAGTCCCTATGTGAATGCAACAGCTATGTTATCTCCTCCAAGCCTTCCCCTCTTCCATCACCCTGCAGATGCCCTTTCAGTGAATCAAGCTACAACCTGTATCCAGTTGGCCACACCGCCAGATGCCCATTGCACAATTTCATGCCACTCAAAACAATCATGTTTTTGAGAGGACACCTCAGCTCCTAGAGGTGAAGTACCCATACCCCTCTGCAGTGGAGAGGGCTCTCCATCTCTCCAAGAAGGCAATTAGTTGTATCTTCACCAGAAGGAGAGAACGCTGTAGCAGAGCACAGCCCTGCTGCTGCCTCATTACAGCCACCGACAGGTTTTACTGAGCCAGCACCATGATCAGGTCACCTTGCTCCAATACTCCACAACACATAAAATGAGTTCATTTTAAAAGGAGTGCTACAAAATAGGACAATAGATTGGAAATGTATGCAGACACCCATGGGGACAACCCACACATGCACTCAGGCACAGGACTCAAGTACCAGACACCAGCAGAAACACTTCAGAGCATTCTCTCCTAAGCAGGAAAGACCCAACTCGTCTGAAACACTTCCATGAGCTATTGCAGGGACGCTGCAGTACCTTTGGTCCCAGTACACTCCCAGTTAAATGACTGGGTCAAATCTGCTGCCAGGCTTTGCTGTCACTTGTATTCTTGTGGCAGCACCTTCAGGTGTTTGCATGACTGTGGGAGGAGATAAAAAGCAAGAAGATACCTATAGCAGAGCCTCACATACTCTATATGAATCTGTCCAGCAGCAGGATGGAGTTCCCAGAAAAGGCCACACAACCACAGAAATCACTTTGAAGCTGAGATCATGTTGCTACGCCAGCATCAATCCTCTTTAAACCAAACATCTCCATCAAAGCATTGGCACACAGGCCCATCTCCTTACCTTTAGAGCGCGGACTTTCTTGGCCAAGAGGCTCTCAATGTCCCCTGCAACCTTCTCCACCAATTTCCTGGGTACGTTCTCCTTGACTTCAAACAGGTTTCTATTCTCATTGTAGATCTAAGGAGGGAAGCAAGAGAAAGAAAGACAGTCAATATTAGATAGAAGTACAGCAGTCTTCCCACAGAAAAGCTGATCCTCTAAAAGAGAAGAATTCTAGCAATGTGGATTAGGTAACAATTTAAGCTTTGGAAATGAGGGGAGCAAGGGAAGAAAAGCTTTGCAACCAGAAAAAAGAAATCCATTCGACCTGCTGCCCACACCACTGGCTTTAGAGCTGCTTGCCTTCATGCTTGAAGTGATGAGCATCCCACCCTCTCACTCAGAAGCTGAGCTGCCCACAGCACTGCCCCGTCGCCACCTCTGCTGAGCCAATGCTGCAGCACAGGCAGAGCCACCATAATTCCTGCTCTGCTCTCCCTCACCCAAGCACTTCTCTAAATCCCACTGGCTGCTACCCCAAAGCTCCCTCGCTGAACTTGGCAAGGGCAAGGCCAGTTGCCCTCCCGCCCCAGCTCCCTGTGTGCTGCCCCAAGGGTTGTTGCCTGGCACAACTGGTGCAGGAATGGGGAAGAAGAGGATCACGCTGAGTAGGATAAAAATATCTCCGAGCAAGCCACAGTAAATTGGCACCCTCAGGAAATGAGGATTTCTGCAACCAGTCCAGAACTTGGCCAGACTGTGGTGGGGAGAGGCACAAACCTATACCAGGATCATCCTGAAGGCCAGGTGCAATTACCTGGATTTGAATGTTTGCACCCAAAGCAGCAGCACTGACCCACAGGCTTGCCCTTCCAAGCCACATCACACAACTCTAGGGGACAACGCCCAAGGGAAGTGCTGTTGCCATCAGCACTGCCCCAGCTAGAAGGAATCAGTCCCACCACAAGGCTTCACAACCACCAACCCCTCAGTCACCACCTCAGATCATTTTGTGACTTGTTACACCTGTCTGCAAACTCAGGTGCAGCCAACACAGGGTCAAAGGGAAGAGCTTATTGCAATCATTTGAGATTAGGGGCAAAAAAAAAATCTTTCATGCCTTATCTTTTCTAAGTAAGGTACATGAAGAAAACCACAAAGCAAATAGGATTCTGCTTTTCTCTATATCCTTGGGCAATGTGCAAATACCTGCAACTCCAGGCATGAAGATATACAGGAGCAAAAAACCCTCCAAGGAGAGCTGGACCTCCCCAAGGAGGTAGCTGACTCCACACTTAACTGCAAATTCCATGCTAAGCACGTCTGGCACCTACCCAAGCTTACATGATCCTGGGGAGCTCAATCATGCTTTCCCACGGGACAAAACCCCCTCTCTGCTGGAGCTTCATTACAAGTCAAAGACTCTGCCTCTGCTGGCTTGTTGCACACCTGGCCATGTCGACAAAGGAAGAGACCAGGGGTGCAGAAACCATTTCTCATGCCACATTTGCCTGTCTCTGCCCCGATCTGCTCAGCACAGCACCCAAACACAGTGAACAACCAGCGTCCACATGACAAACATGTACCTCAGAACCCACACCACAGATTAAGGAGAGGCTTGGCCAGAGACACCCACCAGGCCAATACCACCACAACTATTTCACTTGGCAGAGCCAGCAAAAATAAGTGTACAGGCAGGCAGGTGCCCAGGATCCACACAGCAGCACATCACACAGCTCAGGAACAGGATGGGACCCTGGAATATGTTGGGAAACTACTTATTCCTCCCGTTTTCCTTCTCCAGACCTTATAATAAGCTGTAACGGGCAGTGACTGCACTCGCTGAAAGCAGCTGGTGATGTATTTGAGAGCTGGAGCACACACAGACAGACAGACAAACACGCAGCCTGTCTTTTTGTAGTTACATAGAGTGGTTTCTGAGGCTGAAGCCACAGGAGTGTGCTCAGACACCAAGCAAAAGGCTGGTCTTTTAGCTGTGCACAGCCCTTCCAGACCTACTGGGTTAATCTTCAGGCTTCAACTTTGCTTTCTGAAGCTCTCACTGCAGTCTCTGTTCTGTTCAAGCTCCTCCTTTCTTCCATGCCACTAGGAAATTCCTGAGAGCAGCCTCTCTGGGCAGCCTCATGTCCACATACATCATTGCTCCATCCTAGCTCTACTCCAGACAACTGCTTTCCCCCCCAAAAAAAAGCCCCAGGGATTCAGGTCACCTGCCCTGCTGCCAGGACAGTAACTCACACCACCTTTGCCAGTGGGGCAGCACACAGACGGCTCAGCCCTGCTCATTTCCGAAGTTTCTGGAGAAAACAGCATTTCTGTGAATGTTGCTGGTTACTGACTTACAAGAAGAGGGCCGATGAGCCAAGAGCGGAGACTGAGAGCCAGACATCTGTGATCCTCATCTGACTCCTCCAGTCCCTAAGAGACACGTGGAGCATGGCTCCAGTGCCCTGCCCAAGGCCCTGCTCTCACAGGTTCCAGACCTGACAGTCTTCAAGGAAAGGCAAGTCCAATCATTAAGTTTTCAGTCAACCTGATCCCAAGGTCTTTACCCAAATAATTCTGGTCCCCAAACCACCCATACTTCACATCAGTTTAGCAGCTCCTGTCTTAGTATAGGTGATTGCTATGTGAGCACATTGACTCTAAAGATGATGCTTTACTAAGAAAGGACATTGAAGAGGCATCCCCAGACTCCAGCAGAAATGATTTCATAGAATCACAGAATAGTTTGGGCTGGAAGGAAACTTATAGATCATCTTGTTCCAATCACCCTGCCATGGGCAGGGACACTTCTCCCTATCCCAGATTGTTCCAAGCCCCGTCCAACCTGGCCTTGGACACTTCCAGGGATAGGGCAACCACAGCTTCTCTGGGCAACCTGTGCCAGTGCCTTGCTATGCTCACAGTAAAAAATTTCTTCCTGTTATTTAATGTAACCCTGCCCTCTGTCAATGTGGAGCCACTGCCCCTTGTCTCACTCCACGTCCTTGTCCAAAGTCCCTCTCCAGCTCTCCTGGAGCCCCTTTTGGCCCTGGAAGGTGGACTCAGGTCTCCCCGGAGTCTTCTCTTCTCCAGGCTGAACAGCCCCAACTCTCAGCCTGTCTCCACAGGAGATGTGCTCCAGTCCTCAGAATATCTTTGTTGCCTTCCTCTGAACCTGTTCCAACAGGTCCATATCCTTCTTATGTTGAGGGCCCCAGAGCTGGAGAGAGCACTCCAGACGAGGTCTCAACAGATGTGACAGGGAGAATCACCTCCCTTGACCTGCAGCTCAAGATACAATTTCTAGATGTTCTTCACTTCAGAGCTCCATCATATGCTGAGTTTCAGATCAAAAAGCCAACAGAAAAACATCCTGCTTTAGATAAAAACACCCCACGTTAGCACAGAAAGGGTTAAAGCCAGGGACACTTGACACAAAGCAATATTCTCTCATATTCCTTTTTCCCCTTTGGTAAGTAACAGCATAACAAAGTCATGTGCTTGGAAGATGCACAGGACCTCCAGCTGAGCAGCAGCAATTAGGAAAGCAAAGAGGAGCAATCTTCAAGGAGAAAGCTTTAGGTACGGAGAGAGTCCTGACATTAGTATTTTCCTATTATGAAACAGAAAATGGGCTCCTATTGGTTATGGACAGAAACGGTGCCTGTCCACAAGGGAGGACAGAACAGAAAAAGAAACCAGGAGCTACTCCTCCAGCCCTCTCTGCAGCTGCAGAGCTCTGCAGTCTTCTTGGCTGAACAGTTCATCGGCGTTAATTAGAACAATCCAAGACAAATTAACAGTGACCATACGTGCATGAGAACGTCCCAGACAGGCAGGGGAATGAATTGTAGGGCTCCAGGCAACACAGAGAACTTCACGTTCTCCACTGCAGCATTTTTCTTTGAGTTGTTCAGAACATGGCCAGGTTTTATCTAAGGTGACATTTTCCATATTGGGTTTTTCCATGAGCTGAATCGAGCAGTCTTTTCTGGCCCAAGACATCCCAAACATTCCTCAGTGATGGCAAAAGCCCTTAGTTTTGTCCAGATTAGAAAGCCATTCTCATTGAAATTCTCCTGTGATCCAGTGCTCTGGGACCTGGGCTTGAAATTTGCAACAGCAGTGACCTCGGAGTCAAGGAACCGCTGCTTCTGATTCCATCCCCTCACATCCAGCTGTGCCGGCATCCTCAGGGAGAAGGGGGTGCAAGTTCCGCGCTCTTGGCAGACTGTGTTTTACTTTGTAATCCCTTGAGGAACAGGCCCCAGCCCCTCACAGCCTCTCCAGCACCCAGGGCAGGTGGGTGGCAATGCAGGGACACGAGAGCAAAGCCTAATCTTGCACTGCTCCAGCCACACTGGAACAAGAAGCAACTCTCTTGTTTTAGCCCCGCTCAGCATGGTTGGCAAAGCTGACGTCACTGGACAGGAGAAGGGCTGCACAGAGCCCCTGAATTCCCTACAGAGGGATTAATGCTCAGGCAGCACAGAGGGGGAAGGTGCTGTACTCAGGGGATGGGGATTGAGACCAAATTATAAACTGCAAGCCTCAATAAAAAGTCTGGGAAGGGCTGAAACTGGATGCAGTAGCAGAAGACCGAGTCATGGCAGTGGAAAGGAGTCCAGCAGTGGATGCTGAGAGTGAGCTAGTAAGTGGCAAGAGGGGGTGGGGGAATATTAACATTGGAAAAACAACAAAGTTCTGAGTTGAAACAGAAAAATAAAAACAAAGGGAAAAAAAACAAACAGTGGCACGTGGGGGGAGAAAAATCAAACAGCTCAAGACAACAGGAAAAATTGAATCCCAAATATTCCTAAGCATAGTGCAATTACAAACAACCATGAGAATGATCTAAACCAGCCCAGAAGTGCTAAGTGGCCTCACTAAAAAGCAGAGCTGGTAACATAAGCAATTGCCAACACCTGCTCCTAGCAGCACCTGTACAGGAGGCAGATCTGATACTGCCTTAGAACATCCATTCTCTAAATTCACTTGTTTGCCTTGCTCCTAATGCACAACAAATGATGCTCATCTCTGCCATTAATTCCCTCTATGCCTATATATCCAGGGAGCTGTCAGGGTTCAGAGAAAGTATTTGCCTCTCCCTAGCTCCCTCTAAGCACACCCAGCACCATGAAACTTGGTAGGCTGAGAAGGAAACAGGTGAAGAAATACTCTCCCAAGTGCAAAAATCGCCACTTGAGGAGCTGCCACAAGAGGACCTCCCATGGGTCAAGGTATCCGATGATAAAACATGAAGGAAAATAACAAACCCCAGGGCAGCTCCCCATATAGCACCATTAGCACATGTGCCTTTGGGTGCCCCTAGAAAGTAAAAATTGTCTCCTCAGTCTTGCTGTCCCTTATAGGCACTGGCCTCCCCTGCTGACTATCTCCAGCCTCCTTAACCAGGACAAGAGGGAGGGCACTGATGAGAGGGCTGGGGTGTTGGGGTGCACGTGCAATCCAAACCAGACAACCCCTCCTCACCCCAGCTCCACTTCACATTCCCCCCCAAATCAGAGGGGCAGCACTCCACTGTGCTCACACAGCATCAGCTTCTTGCCAAGATTCCCCCTTCACCCCACTCAAGAACAACAGCAACCACAAAGCTGAACCCTAACATGGCAGCTGGTGACCCCAGCAGCTCTCAGCCCCCTGGGCCAGGATACAGCTGTACCCGCAGCTCAAACCCAGCTGAGGTGTGCTCAGGGCCAAGGAGGGAGAGGCTGTGGTGCTCCAGCTCCTGCTGGAAAGGCATCTGATCTGCGTAATAGTCATCTTCCAGAAATTAATTTTTTCCCCCCATCCGTGTATGAATCCAATACACTGGGTTTGGACAGCTGCAGTCCAAACAGCAGCATTTAATCACAGTGCAAACCTGGCATGTTTGCAAAGGAGCAAAGTACTACGTGCAGCAACAGAGCATCTGCCTTAGCTCCCAGAGCATCCCACCTTAAAGCCAGGATGCTCCCAGTGAGGGAGGCCAAAGACCAAACCATAATTCTGCAAGTACAACAGCTGTGCACATCTGAGATGAGCCCTCATGCCCCAGAAATGGGACTGTGCCATAACATGCCCCACAAAGGCCAGCAAGCAGGAAAATAAGTGGTTTCCCACCTGGCATTATGGGGCAGGGAAAGTCTCTGTTCAGGGGTAATCCTTCAAGCTCCTGCAGCCAGGCCTATGCCTGGGATCAGCTTCGTACAGTGACCCAGATATGGCCTCTGCAAAGGGAATTAGTTGGTACAACCAATACTGCAGCAGGATACCTGCCCTTAGAGGTGCTGCTTGTTCAGATGCTCCTCCAGTGCTTCTAATGGAGCTTCTGGATCTGTTGGTCTCTCCCAGACGAGCATCAGTCTGGCCCCATTTGAGTCTCATCTCTCCTACAGTGGGATCCTGCCCTTTCCCCACAGCTCAGAGTATGACTGAAGAGGAATGGGGAGAACCCTTGACTGGGCTTGCTCCAGCCCTGTGGACACAGAGCAGACCCACCTGGTGAAGAGGCAGCCTAGAGGAGAATTGCCTAGTAATACAGATGACCAGCAAGAGCACCATGAGATGGTCCAGGCCGAGCAAGGAGCAGTGTGTCTGGGTAACGGGGAGGAAAAGGAGTGCCAGACCCCAGAGATCCTGCTGGAAGATGGAGCCTGCTCAGGGCCATAGGCAGAGAGCAGAGGCAGCACGATTCCCATCTCGCCCCTCATCCCTGCTGCACCTACTGTTGTTAAATTTCATCGTCTGGTGCTTATAGTCCTTGCAATGATGGTAATCATCGCGTTGTCTGTATTACATTAGGAGGATGTCAGCCCCGGCGCAGCGTCAGGGATAATCAAGCAGGCAGCGATAAGAGCGATAGCGGCCTCGCTGACAGCCCGGCAGGACGGGCAGCGCTGCCCGCGCCCCCCTGCGCGGGGCGGAGCGGAGCGGAGCGGATCGCACAGCGCTGCGGGGCGGGCGGCGTGGGCACCGCGCACCGGCATGGGCATCCGCACCCGGCACGGGCATCCGCACGGGGATGGGGACCGGTACAGGGATGGGGACCCGCACCGGGCACGGGGATGGGGACCCGCACCGGGCACCCGCACCGGGCACGGGGACGCCTCCCGGTGAAGCGTCCGGGAAGGTGCTAGATCCTGGTTTCCCCTGCCGAGGAGTCGGGAGGGGGAAGGCAGAGCGAAGCAGCTGCAGGTGAGCACCGGTGCCATAGTTCAGAGAGGGCTTTGCTAAGCTACCCCACGCCAGCTCCCAGAGCTGGTACCGCGGACGCCACCAGCCCCAAGGACGGATCTGTGAGCACAGCCCCGAGCCCTGGCACCCACCGTGCTGCCCCGCTGGGAGCAGCGTGGGCAGTGTCTCCCACAGAGCACAGCCTGCCTTGTGCCACCACCTCTGCCTTGTCCCCAGCAGCCTGTGGACGTGCTCCAGTGCGCACAGGAGGCAAACAGCTTGACATTTCCTAACCCCATCTCCCTCTCCCCTCGTGCAGTGCCGTTCCCCTGCTGTGCTCCATCCTTCCACCTACTCAAGAAAGAGCATGCACCCTCTGAGCAGCTCTTCACGGCTCTCTCGCAGAAGCAGGACAGGGAAATGCGCAGTTTAGTTGCTCCTTAGGGATGGTCAGCTATAGTTGAAGCAAACAGACCATAGAACTAAGGTCTCCCCGGTTCACTAAAGAGCCTGCTAAAAGGCAGAGGTACCACAGAGGATGTGAGGGAAGAGAGAAAGGCAGTCCAACGCCACCAGGGATGGAGAGGTGGAGCAGCTCCAGCGCTCCCTAGCCTGGCCTGGCCCTCATATCTCCCATATCACAGTCCTCTGTGGCACTGGCTGGACTTCTGCTCTCTCAGCCCAGGATCACCAGTTTCAGCAGCTGAGACTTCAGCCCTGCCAGCACTCAGCAGACTCAAGACTGCTATACATAATTTAGCAACTAGACAGGGATAAAGGGCTATACACGGTTAGCCTGGATTATAGAAAACCTCTCCCGGCCTGGAAAGCTGCTTTTAGTCTTCATCAGCCCAAACCCTTGTACAGGGAGCTCTCGGAGCAACAGACCTGCCTGAGTGCAGAGCGTGAATCTTCTGCAAGGAAATTCAGCACCTCACAACTTCAAACTCAGGCTTCTCCTTTCAGATAAAGGGCTGTAAAAATAAATCACTGCATAGTTGAAAGCAGAAGGTCTCAAACAGGCTGGGAGTGCTGCTCAGGCACTCCTCTGCACACTCACAGCCATTTGGATGGTGTGGGTCTTGCTGCCAGGTCAGGGCACAAGCCCACCAGAGCCTCTGTGCTAATGTATGAGAGGAAGAGAACAGCTACAGCTTCTCAGACAAATGCCCAAACACATTCAGAGATCACACAATGGCTGCCCCATCCCTGGAGGTGTCCAAGGCCAGAATCAGTGCCCTCATGTGATGGATCATACTGGGTGTTCCCCAGCGTCCCCAGATCAGAAGCTGCATTGACACAGTGGTGCAAATCCTTACATGTGAAGCTCTTGCAGAAACACATGCTTGATATATATTGGTTGAAAAGAACTCGATTTCCCTCTGATTTACCTACAAGTATTTAAATCAAGTATGGAATAGATCCTCAGTTTGACCCGAAGAGGTTAAAATGCTCTCCTGGGCAGACAGGCCCATGCTCTGCGGAAGCACCATGCTGGACCCACCAGGACAAGCACAGGGGTGGGAGGAAGGAGGCATGGAAGGGAAGTTCAGAGGAGAGGGAGTTTGGAGCAGGAAGCCCAGGGACGGAGACATTGTGTAGTGACTGATGGCCTTGGAGAGCATGTGAACGAAATCAACAGAAGATGATGGAAATCGTTAGGAAAGGATAAAGCAGGAAACACCTCTGCTTCTCAGATCCCTCCTGGACTCTGTGTGGCTGCAGATCTACCTTTTGCACAGCTGCTGAGCAGTTTAAAACTCGGTTTTCTTTTACTGTGCTGCCTTTTCCCCTAAGGCCAAATGTTTAGGGCACTGAAAGTACAAAAGCTCGTACAGACTCAAAACGGGATCTCACTAGACTCCATTTCCCTGGCAGTGAGGAAGATGAGGAAGGGACCACCACTGCTCTAAGAAGAGGGAAGTATTTCAGCAGGCCTTTTTGCCAAAGCACCCTGGCAGCAGCTGTGCCCGGGGCAGGGCTGCTGCAGGAGGGCAAAGGCTGCTCCCCATTCCCTGACAGTGTAGCCCAAGCATGCACAGCTCCCTTACTTGCTCTGCACTGAGCAAGGCAAGACTCTTGGCTTCTCAAAGACTTGAGTTTAAATAAACAACCAGACCTCTTTCCCAAAACAGCTTTATCTTCCGTGCCAGAGAAGCTGCTGCTTCTTGGAGGAAGGGCTGTGGAAAAAGGCTGTGCAGCCTCTAACACTAAAGCTCCCAGACGTATTTTGCAGGCTTCCTTTGAATAACAAAGAAAAAGAGTAACAATTACCTCACGCTGCCTTTTATTTTTACTGATGGCTACCACTGGCCAAATTCAGCTCTCAGCTGCAGTGATGCAAATTTGGGATAACTTCACTGACATGGATTTTAACTAAATCTCTTATTAGAGCTACAGCAATTGAAATCTAGGCCAGCATAAGTCAGCACTGTCAACATTTACCCCCACGGTTTTCTGCAGAGTAATGATCTATTTTAAAGAAATTGAACTTTTAGAAATAGCAACTTTGCATTTCTCTTGATTTACCTTCTGATGTGGGGCTTTCTCTGCACTTAAGGGATTCACGTTTACAAGCTTTTCTCTCTAATCTCAAGCACTGAAAGAACTTCTGTAAAGGCACAGACTCGTTGAAAACAAAGCTGGAAGAGACCCACTTGTCTAACCCATCCCCTTTAGCTCACTCAGGACCCACCTAACCTGTGCTGTTCACAAGCTTTGCTCTATCCACTGGTGGTGGAGACCCCAGGCTTCCCTGGCTGATGTCCTCCAGCGTTTTCATAGAATCACAGCATGGTTTGGGTTGGAAGGGACCTAAAGACCATCTCATTCCAACACCTTCCACTAGACCAGGTTGTTCCAAGCCCCATCCAACCTGGCCTCGGACACTCGCAAGGATGGGGCACAGCCACAGCTTCTCTGGGCAACCTCTGCCAGGGCCCCAGCACCCTCACAGTAATTAATTTCTTTCTAATATCTAATGTAACCCTGCCTTCTGTCAGTTTAAAGCCATTCCCCCTTGTCCTGCCACTCTGTGGCTCTTGGAGGCTCTTTAGGCACTGAAAGGTCAGCCTGCTAGAAAGTCATAATTTAACATAAAGTCATCTCTGTTATGGAATAGGCTCATAAAGCTTTGCTGTGCCCCCAGAAGACATGGAGAACAGATCTGCAGGCAGCTTTCTTCCAGTCATTTCTAGACTCATCCTTTCTCCTGTTAGTATTTTCTGTTCCCTGAGCCAGTGGGGTTCAGAAACTGAGACTGTAACAAAAATACAGCACACGTCTGCAGAATTAATAAAGAGGTGACCCTCTGCAAAGTCGTATCAGCTGAGGTCTTCAGCTTAGTCCCATCTCTAAAGCCTCACCAGCAAGACTTGAGCAGCAGCATCAAACCCTCTAGCCGGGAAAGCCAGCCCAGGTTTGTTTCCACCACCGTCTTGGAGGGGCACGGGGCAGGACTGATGTGCACCCACAGCAATCCCAGGGGATGTCTCCTCTGAAGGGAGCCTCCAGAGATCTGACACCCAAACAGAAAGACTCCACTAAAAATTCAGTGCTCTGCAGCACCACAGAAAACAGGGCTGAAAGGAATCTCATCAACTCACATAGTCCCAGCCTGCTCTGATGCTCCAGCGGAAGGTGGTATCATGGATGTGCCATTTCTAACATGACTACCACAGCTATCCGATTCCTAACACACTCCTCTGACCTGTTCTTAAAGAAATTCACTGATGGAGATTTCTGTGCTTCACAAGACAAAGTGTCCTTCACAATTCTGTTCACAATTTCCAGTACTTCACATTTCCTATTTGAAAACTTTTCCTGGTGCCTAAACTGAAAATTCCTTGCTGCAATTAAAAACCATGTTCTTGGTGGAAAGACCCCAAATTACAAAGAACAGGCACTTCTGCCTTGTGCTGCTGTGCCCTATTATATATCTGATGATTTGTTCTACTTTAGTTTTTACTCTTGTAGGCCAAAACCCTCATGTTCACTTGTTCTTCCCATGCAAGGTAATGCTTTTCATATCCAAGTGTCTTGGGCTCACACTACAATTAAGGTGACAATTAGGCAATGCCATTGGTAGAACATTCTCCAGGGTGCTATTTCAAACAGTCCCCAAAATATCTAGGCATCAAAGTTGGGGACTTTTAATCATATGTCCAAACTCAAAACTTTGGGGGAAACAAAAGTACAGACCAGGAGTGAGGTGGAGGGGAAAAACAGTGCAAAAATAGATGCCAAGTCTTGAGCATAACAAGGCACACATTTTTTGCTGGAAGGACAGAGAGACAGTACAAGAGTGCTCAGACAGGAATTGCAAGAGCAGATTTGGAGAATGCTGAGATCCCTGGTCCTGATTTGGTTGCTGATGACAACAGGGCAATGAGTGGCTGCAGCCCAACATGGAAGAGCAGAGCAGGAGGTAAAGATCAGTGGCAGTGTGCAATGGTAAAACTGCAGGAAAGAGGGGCTTCAGTGGTACCCATCTCTGCTGTGTCCCACCCTTTCCTGTTCCTCCACCTTCCTCATCTTCACCACCTCCCAAATAAGTGATTCTGCCCATGAAAACCTGCAGTTGTCAGTCAGATGTGCCCAGCTTGCTGCTGCAGCCCCACACTCCAGGTATTCCATGGTTTGCCAGCACGCAGCTGCCAGAGCTGTGCAAGTGCACAACCACATCCCAGCCCTGACTGTCTGCTGAGGAGCCCTTTGAATTAAAGGGAAAATATGGTGGGGACCTCTGAGCAGAGCAGCAAAGCACCCTCCCCATGCACCAGCCACCTTCTCAATCAGCTGCTCATTTAGCTGTGGCTGTGACACACAAGGCAAGGCACAGGGCTGTGCACTCTCACTGTGGGAAGGACCAGACATGGACTTGTCCTTGGTGGGGAGCAGAAGGCAACTGTCCCATGGATCCACCTTTCAGATCCCACAAGGTTTCCAGCACTCACTAGGCTGCAAGCAGAAGCTGCTCCCTGCTGCACCATCTTCTAACATTGCCAGGTGTCCTCCCTCCAAAACCAGCCACTACTTGCTTCATCAGCAATTTTTGGGGTTAATGACAGTAAATTCTCCTCTATCAGCTCTGAGTGGTACAGCAGTGAGTCACGGGCTCTCCTGTCCTCTCCCTGGTCAGAGAAGCCAGAACAAGTCACCTTCAGCCCCTGGGAAGATGATCCTCAGCAGGAGAGGCCAAGGCAGATATAGCTGATCCTTACAACTGATGTGTCTCACTGAGAGATGTGTTACAGGTTCAGGACAGGGAACACAGGGCAGGCTGTTTCTTGCCCCCATGGGGCCAGACATACCAGCTTCTGCAAATCCTGTACATAAGGGTTGTGACTTTCTGCTCTCCATATGGCCAAAGAGGAGGCAGCAGGATGCTCTGTAATGCTGGCATCACTCCTACTGGCCAACAAACTCTGCCTGTGTACACTGCAAAGATTACAGGAGGGCTGTCCCACAGCAGGGAAGAACTCAGTCCCCAGGTCCCCATTGCCCTCAGGAATAAAAGGGTGCAGGGAAGCACCCACAGTGTGAAAGCCAGAGCTGGGCCAGGGGAGCCACAACTCCAGAGCAGCCAGAAGTACTGGCTCACATCTGCTCAACCACCAGCACACACATGAACAGACATACTTGAATGCCCACTTGCCTTGCCCTCTCCTTCTTCAGTTCCTTCCCAATATGTGAGGGCTCTAGCCCCAGCCATCCCAGCCCTTTGCCCCTGCACACGAGCACAGAGCTGAGCTCCAGAGCCATCTGTCTGTACAGGCACAGCTCCCCACACAGCTCTGCCTGTCGGCACAGCACTGTTTGGGTTCCACACCTGCACTCCCCCTATGACAGCCATGATCTTAATTAAGCTTTAGGCAGGGAGCAACTGTCTGGCACTCGTGGCTGAGAGAGGGGACTCAGGCTGTATTCCCCCTTTGCCACAGGCACAGCACTGGCCTGCCTGTGTGACTGCTGGCAAATCACCTTCCCATGTCTGCATGGTCTCACTGACCTCCCACTTTGAAGGAATTTATCGTTAATTTCTGCAGAGTGTTGTGGAATTCTCAGAGGAAAGGTAGCACAGGAGTGGAGAATATTAATATTCCACCAAGAATCTCTAGGGACCGACCGGCACATTAAAGCTTCTAAAGCAGAAACAAAACTCTTGCATGGGCCCAAAGAACTCTCTGCCCAAAGAACTGGCAGATTTTTTTCAGTACTTTCCATCACCATTAGCAAACATGTATGGGGCCTGTCATTATGCATCCAGAGCAACAGCCCTGCCACATCTAAGAAAATACCGGAACACAGGACCAGGGATGGATTCGTATGTACTTGGAGTAAGAAAAGGTTGCATCAGGCAACATACACGGTAAAGCATTAGTCTCCTGCTGTTCCAGCATAAAGTTAATCAGGGACAGAAATTAATCCCTCCTGACAGCATGTTGCCAATTTCTGATTTCATCCCCATTTCCTCGTAGCTTATCATCAAGAGAAGAGGGAACTTGTAGCATGGACAAGCCTGTCACATCCCTCTTCCTTTGGTAAAGGCTCACACGCAGCAGCCACGGGTTCCCGTACACTCCGAGCGGCACGTCCGTGCTCTGCACGCACACAGGTCCCCTCACATCCATACAGATTCACCCACCATTACCCAGGTACACGCAGTGGAATGTTATGCATACGCTTAAGGCAAAATATGTGCCCAACCATCAGCTTTACTCCAAGACAGTGGAGGGGGTGGAGAGACAAGAACAAGACAAAAAAAATCCTCTCCCCTGAGGGATGGTGCCAGAAGAGCAAAGTGGCATTTACAAATCATAAGCATTTCCCGTCCCCACTCCCTGCTCCTTTGCCCAGAATGTTAATTAGCATTGCTCTAAACAGCAGCAGCAAAAGCTGAAACCCAAGCAGCCTCAATTGCTTGAAACGAAACCTGGTTGTGAACTTTTTCAGATGAGACATTTAAACTCAAATGGTGAGACATGATAGTGATGCAGCAGGTGCTTTTTAATGCCACCTTATAATTTTCCTCCTAAAACTAGGGTGTGAGTTCTAAAAAGAAAACTATCTTTTCTGGAGGCTGTAGAATTCTGCCTTGCGTTCCAAATGTCATGGGTGTATCCTGTAGCTTATTCTCCCGAGCCCAGCAGATCATGGATGGAGCCCCACAGCGTGACAGCAGTACCCTGCTCACTGCCAGTCCTGAAACGTGTCACTTCACTCCAGGCTGGGCAACCCCCAAGGCTGCTTTGCAGTGCAGTTTAGTTGATCACATAATAGAAAAGTGGATTTGCAATTATATTCATAAATAATAGTGCTGACTTGGGTTTGTGCCCTAAATAAAACTCAGATGATTATATAGACCACATATATCTCTGTGTGTTTGGATGATCAATATATATACCTTAAAGTATCACTAAATTTCAGCTACAAAAAGTGTAGTAGGAAACTGGCTTCACAATTTGCTTCTCCTTTCAGTGCCATTCCCTTTCCAATTGTCTATCAGTCTCCTCATCCAACTTATCAAAGCTACCGACAGCATCAGAAACCCCCCCTGCCTGAGTGATCAATGCCATGTTTCTGGCACACCGGGTGCCACAGCTCACACTGCCAGGAGGGACCTGCACCCCATCTCCTGGACAACACAGGAGACAGGGCTGCTGGAATTAATGCCTGCTGAAATGAGAGACAACATCACCCCATGGACCAAAACAGCTGGTCTTACACAGAGAGTTCTCAGTACCAAACCCACGCCCAGCTCCACACCCCAGCAGGGCATGGAGTCTGTAACCAGGGGCTCACCCTGAGCACCTGCACAGGCAGCCAGTGACGGGGCAGTCACCTCACAGGGGTCCCAATGCACCCCCTACCAGAAGCAAAACAAACCCCATTGTTTTCTCGTGTGAGAGCAGAGCACGCACAGCATAGGAACATCCTGCTCCATGCACTGCAGGAGCATTCAGCCCCATTACCCCAGGAACTGCAGAGCTGTTGTGAAATAAGCATAAGGGGGACTGGGGAGGGAAGCAGACTCTCGGCCATAAAACCATCAAGAGGGCTGCCAGCCACTTGCTGAGCTCAGGGGAGAACGGCTCTCCTCCCTCTCTGCGACAGACCCAGGCTGCAGATCACAGACCTCCACGTCACCAGCCCTGCAATCCACGCTCTGCTCAGGAGATGGGCAAGTCCACGGCAAACAGGCATTTTGCACACCTGCAAGAGTAGGTTCGGCCCTCCTTCCGCTTTATTTTCCCAGGTATCAGGCTGAGGAATCTCACAAGTAAGTGGTTCTGCATGGGGCTTACTCAACAGGACATAATTGACTCTTGTTGCAAAGAATTAAGTGCTCTCAATAGAGATGTCCATTTTTAATGTCCTTTTTTATTCTTACTAATGAATTCAGCCAAGATAACACCAAGTAGCTCCCAGATGAGACTGATTGTCAAGCAGATGAGGATTTTATCAATAAATTTTTTTCTAAGCTCAACTCAGAAAAATCATGCAAAAAAAAATAGTAACCAGAAATGCCTCTTCCCCCTTCAAAAAGCATAGAGTAATCTCTCCAGGAGATTCCTTTCCCAGCTATATTAGTTATTACTGCCTCTGCATGGTTTCTAGTTACACGTGCATTTGAAGAAAAAGAGGAGAACATGGCTGAGTTCACAAACCTCCTTTATCTGAATCCTAGAATGCTTTGGTGAACATTTTGAATGAGATGACCCATAGAGTGATTAACAGTTTATTAACTTGAAGGTCAAGTCCCAACACCACCACAGAAAAGCAACAGGATGTTTCTAGACTCCCCGGGGAGTTTGCTCGTGGACACTAATGTTCTCAGTGGCGGGGTGGTTCTTTTCCTTCCCCCCTGTTTGAAATAAAGGCTTGCTTCCATTTTCTCCTACCCTTCTCAAACCCCTACAAGCCCACCCCACTACCCTTCCAATTCATGGACCAGTATCCAAACCTGCTACAGACTGCTTCCTGAAGATCTCTCCTCCTAACTGCAGAAAACACGTACTATCTTGGCTTGCTCCAAAAATCCCTCACGCACAGCCTGGAAATGTCAAGCACTGTGGCTCCTGTCATCTGTTCACTAGATCTCAAATGCTTTTCCTGATCTTCCTGTGCCCTGCTCTTCAGGGTCTCTGTTCTTGTCTCTTCACCTTGCTTAACATGCAGAAAGAGGTCCACCAGCCCTTACCCCCTTTTCCGAGCAGCTCAGGGCTCCCAGAAGGAAGAGACCACAGTTCCAATGGGGGAGACTAACCTGGTTATGCAGGACGTCTCTGATCTGTGTCTCCAGCTGCAGTTCCCCACGTGGATAGGGACCTGATTTCCCAAGGTGGTTTGCAGCCTGTATGACTGTCTGATCACACTCATCTTACTTTCTGGAGAAGGGAAGAAGGGCAAGGAACAAGGATCGCCCCTGAAGCATTGCATACACCAAAGTTCTGCAGCACGTGGGTAGGGAAAGGACAGAACAAGGCACAGCAGAAGAAAGTGTGCCCAGGAAACTGGGCTGATCTGCTCAGGAATTCAGCACAGTCTGCATGGCCAGGCTGGACAGATGCTGGGGTTGAGCTGAGGAGTTTCACACAGCAGATGGTCAAGGAGCTTCGATTTGCAGGTAATCTAATAATCAAGTAGTCATATCAGTGAGGATATGAGCCACGGGGTCACGAGGGGTTGGCACACTTCCCCCATTTCTGTAGAAGTCATTGGACAGCACAAAGCAAGGACATTAACTGTTTAGCTCTCAGCTACAGCCAGCAGCAGCTTCCTTCAGAGGAAATCCTTGTAGCCCTCTAGGGCTCAACCTGCAGCTGAGCTATGCTGACACCATTACCCCAGTCTCCACAAACAAGAGGCTGCTTCTCCCCTTCCCACAGCCCAGGTGCCAACACAAGCAACTCTGCAGCAAGTCTGCTCAAGTCACCAATTCGCACAAACTAACTCTCTCAAAATTTCCAGTTGGAAATAAGCCATATCAAACTCTGAGCACATTATGCCAGCTTTAACCTCTTGGAATGCCAGGGCTAACTTCTTCATCCTACGCTGCTGCATCAGGTACAGGACACCTGCCATAACATCAAGGGAGGAGGAGACAGAAAAATCCCAGGACAAAGTCCTCCAATGAAAATAAAACCCACATTTCTAGAAGTGATGAAATGCCAGTACTCACTCTCTACAGCCTCAAACAACAAAAAACCCTGTTCAGATATTTTTTTTTATTAACTGTCACAAAATGATGCAATGCATATAGTGTAATTATGCTTAAGTGCTTTCCATGTTAAATGTCATTTCAGTTATCACTTTTTAAATGCAATTTTTATTGAGTGCACAATAATAATTTAGCAAGTAAACAGGCAAGTTACAAGAAAAGAGTGGAAGTGCAGGGGGAGGTGGGAAAGCCTCAAGTGTGACAATGAAATGCACTGGGGTACATGGAGCTGTTACTTCTGAAAGCTTGGAAAGAATTATAAAAAAAGCCATAAATTACAAGGTTGCAAAATGCAATAAATTACAGCCTCTACAAAAGGCAGATAATGGAAATGAGAAAGGAGAGAGGGAAGGGGGAGGAATCTACATAATTTGTCACCACTGACCCCAGACATCTGCACAGCCTGCAAAGAGCACTGGAAATATTTGGGTGTTTCAGTCTCCTCACAAAAAGAAACCAGCACCCAGAGGCCAGTGGGGGTTGAGCTTTAGGGGTGCTTCCCTTCTACCGGCACAAACACAGAATACTCCCCCGAACGGGCAGCCTTCCCTGTACCAAACATATCTTGGGGAAAAGAGCCCCATGCTTTGTAGGAGCTAAAACCCTTCAGTCTGCCAAGCCAGTGGGAAAGGGGTGCAGTCAAGTGCTGGCACACTCAGAAGGGAGAGGAATGAATGTACTTAATTCCACCATTAATCACAGAATCACAGAACGGGTTGGGTTGGAAGGGACCTTAAAGATCATCTCGTTCCAACCCCCTACCACAACAGGGACACCTCTCAATAAACCAGGTTGCTCAGAGCCCCTTTCAACCTGGCCTTGACCACTTCCAGGGACAGGGGATCCACAGCTTCTCTAGGCAACCTGGGCCAGTGACTTAAATACAGGTTTTCAAAGATATGACCTTTACTCATTTGCCTTTGCAGAAGAAGGTTCTGGGGGCCTTGGCACACATGAGGATCATGAGGCAGCAATGACAGCCAGTGGGACCCAGGTCTGCCTAAGGAAGATCCACCAGCACATCAAGGGAGGTGCTCCCTGGAGTGCTGGGTCCAGTTCTGGGATTCCCAGTACAAGGGAGATACGGAACTAGTGCAGAAAGTCCACAAAGGGACCACTAAGGTGTTTAAGGGACTGGGGAATCTCACATACAAGGGAAGACTGAGGGAGCTGGGACAGCTCAGTCTGGAGAAGAGAAGGCTAAGAGGGATCTTAGCAGAGTCTATAAATACCTGAAGGGAGGGTGTGAAGAAGACAGAGCCAGGCTCCTCTCAGTGCTGCCCAGTGATTCTTGCCCAGGCAAGAAGCAACAGACATAAAGTAAAACCCAAGAGGATCCATCAAAGCATAAGGAAATACTCGATTTCTCCCCCCACCGCCTCCTACTTGTGAGCGTGACCAAGTCCTGGTAGTGTTTGCCCAGAGAGATTGTGGGAACTCTCTCCTTGGAGATATTCAAAAGCCATCTGAACACAGCCCTGAGGGACTCGCTCTGGAGTCTTTAGCACAACAGGGTGAAACTTTTCCTGCCATTAAGGCCACATGTAGATGCTGAACCAAAGATGGCAGCAAAGGCAGACAACCTTCTACAGAGCAAGCGGAGCCAGGAGACAGCCCCCTGCTATGGGAAAACACATTCACATCAGAAATGCTCTTCAGCAGCAATGTCAAATCCCTTTGGAGGAAGACAACAAGCCACAGTCCGGGCAGGAAGGGCAAGAGCAGGTGAGATGGTGCCAGGTGTGGGAAGGCAGAGCTGCCTCTCAATTTCACAGCCGGCTGGGTCCCCAGGAATCGGTGCCCTTGGGGTTTCAGGGTTTTCAAAACAAAGCCACCAAGCAAAAGGAAAAACCCACCAGAGTAAAACCAACAAACAAAACAGAGGCAGCCAAGTTCTGAGACTAGAGATGAACAGGATCTTAATCTCTGGAAAATTAAATCAGAAGAAAATGGAACAGGCACAGATTTTGGCTGACAGAGAGCATCCTCCTTTCAGGAGCATGTGTGCCAGGTTTATTTGATTAAAACTCTTCAGGATGGAGAGAGAAGGGAGTGTTTTCATTACTGAAGTGGGAGTGAGGAGGAGGTAACCTGTAGTTGCCATAGGACCATTTTTAGTACTAATGGTAGCAAATAGTCCCAGTGGATGGGAGTCAAATGATTGTACAGATTAATATTTCATTCCCTGAGGACAGAACTTTTTTGCAGAAATGGGATTCAGGCTTCCTGGTGTCCATCCAAGCTCTGAAATAGTCTGGCAGTTGCTTTTACTGCCTTCAGACCTCAGGGAAGAAAAACCTAGCTTTGGTTGATTGGGAGCCTAAGATGAGGTTTTACTACTGCAGTGGCAAGCCCTGGACGTCCCTCAGCCAACGCCAAAGGGGTAGGACAGGCTGGGCACTGCCAGTAGCACCTCGAGGGCCTTCTTGAAATGAATTTGGCAGGATTCAGCTTTGCTCCCAATCTGTCCACTCTTTTCCCTCTAATCCAAGCCCCACCTTCTGAAGAGCATCAGGAGAAATGCCTGGGCAGCATCATCTGAGGGAAGAAATCAGCTTCTCAGCCTGTGTGGGAGACAGGCGGAGGGCAGGGGAAGCCTGTGCTCATGCCTCTATTATAGGAAGAGAGGCTAAAGAAACTCAGGCAGCAGAACTAGCTGGGAAAGGTAGGTCAGGCCAAGGCAAACCAGCAGGGCACAGGCAGGCAGCACACATGGCAGAGCCAGCAGCACATAATGCAGCCCCAATGCCCTGCCAGCACTGGCAAACCAAGCAGCAAAGGCTCCTCAAAGAGAGGACTGAAATCTCCACAGTCCCTCTCTCCATTGCTCCCTGAGCAGCCCAGCAACATGAGCTGATGTGCTCCAGCACAAGCTGCTAATCAGGGCACAGCACGAGCAGGGACCAGCAGGCCCTGGGCTCCAGCACTTTTTTTCCCAGCAGGAGCTGAATGCTGGCATTTCCCCTGAATTAAAAAAAAAAAAAAACACCAACAAAAAACTAACCAAAAAACAGCATTTCTGTTTCACACAAACTGGGGAGAAAAGGCTTCAAAGGTTTCCAAAAAAAACAGAAGCAGAAGGTTAAAGGGAATGCAGTTTCCAAGGGAAGAAGAGTTATTCTCGGGGTCAGAGTGATCCTGCCACCCTCTCTCTCCTCCGTGCTTCACTCCATGGTCCCAAATTGCACTGCAGCATCACAACAACTCTCTGTCTGCACCAGCTCCTCTGCCCACAGACCCCCAGTTCAGCTCCATGCCAGGAGACCTCTGCCATCCAAATCCCTGCTCTGCCACGCTGTGGGCACTCTGCTCCTCTTTCCCAGCTCTCCCTTGGCCCCGCTTCCAGAGGAGACTAACAAGGACAGTGCTTTCAGAGCCCCTGAGCTTGTTAAGTTATTCCGCTCTGTGACGCCAAATGGAACAGTCACTGAACTTTACTAGAGGCACCCAGAGGTGCTGCCAGCCCTGGCAGATCACACCAGCCTCTCCTGCAGACACCCCCTCTGTTCACACTGGTGAACAGAGAGGAGCTCAGGATGCTCCTCTGCTCACAAGTCACTGTCCCCCATGCATGGGGAAGAGGCAGAAGTAACCCCCCCACCGGTGACTGCCTTGAGGCAAGCAGGAACCAAAATCCAAGCCAGGATCCTTCCAGCAACATCACTGTCAAACCCTCTCCAGCCCCTTCAAGCCTCCACATCTCCATGCTGTCCTTGCCTTCAACCTCATGTGCCAAAAGACACAAAATATTCTGCAATTCTCCTCACAGCAATCGATTCCAATGCTGCTGAAGATGGTTTCTCCCATGCCTAATGGGCCAGGATAAAGTCTGTCCTTACGCTCCCTTTTCTCCTGCCCTGGTCTCTGCCTCTGCAGCACAAAGATCACCCTCTGCTCACGGCCAGAAGAGTGTAACTCTGTTGGAAAAGCCTGCTCTATAACCCCTCAGCCTCCAATCTATATGGACAAGAGCTACAAAAGCAATTTACCATCTCATTTCAGGATTCTGCCAGCAGCTACAACATGGAAATGAGGGAGGCTGCTCTCTGCTGCAGCCTTTAAATACTTTGACTCACTTTGGTCAGGCTTGACATTGCTGCCAGCACCACATTGCCCTTACCTGAAGCACCCTGACACCCACAAGGATGGGTTTCTGAGGGTTTGGTACCTGGGGTAGAATTTTACAAGATTCCCACATGGGTAATGAATGGCTTGAGCACAGGAGGCTGGAAAACCCATCACCTGCCCAATAATCCTACCTTACTGGGTCCCTACCTCATCATGCCTCTGGTCATGACTCCTTCCCACAGTGCTATACCAGCTAGAAACTGTGTCCTTTTGGTCTTCCTGGTCACCCCTCAGAGCTGCTAAATTCCCATCCTGTCTCTTTCCTCTCCTGACCTTGTCCAGCTCTCCCCGAAACATCAAGGAGACAGAATCATTGTACCAGCTCTTGATTTTGGGAGACAGCGAGTGATGGCCCCAAAGCATTCAAAAGAGAGGGCACAGCACGGGAAAGCAGGGGAGCAGGAGCCAGGCTAAATAAGGGGTGTACCCTTCCAAACAGCCCCTCCTGGCACAGGCTGCCCCCCAGCAGTGGCTGTCCCCTCTCAGAGCTCTGGGACCAGGGGGTATAGATCAGGGCTGCTGAATGTCCCCATGAAAGTGAGCAGAAATCAATGATGTGCCATTCGAGCCCTTGAGATAATCCTATCTAATCAAACAGACCCAGAGAAAACAGCATCTTATGGGCCATAAAACACCAGAGGCTTATTCCCCTCATAAATACTGAGCTGACACCACCACTGCTACAGCCCCTTTGGCTCTTCCTTCCTCCTCTCCCATCCTTCCACTTGAACGCTCGGCTGCTGACAGCTCCTAATAACTTGGACTTCGATGCGGTCCCTGACTGCCTGATCAGGGTTACATTAATGAAGCGGTTATCTCATCCAGCCTGACCCCAAAACATCCTCCACAGAGCAGTGCCCGTGCCCGGCACACCAGGCAAACGGGTACTTTCAGCAGCAGCCCTTGGCTGGTGGGGCCCAACTCCACGGCACGAAACACACCCCAGGCAGCCCACGGGAAATCCTGGCTCTGCTAAGCCCACAGCAGAGCAGCCCAATGTTTCAGCCTCATTTCAACACTCAGGGTCGTAACAGCAGCCTGTCCCCTGTCCCCATCCCTTCTGCCACCAAACCTTCCTCTCCCAGGGCTAGCAGGAGTTACCCAGGCACAGGACCGTAGCAAGGGTGTCTTCTCACGCCTTCTAGTTCAGGGTGAGGACAATGCACACCTGAGACTTGTGAACACGATGAGCACCAGAAGGAGTTTTAGCTGGACCCCTCACAGAACAGAATATTTGGCCCTTTTCCTCTGACACTACCCTGCTGCCACCCAGCATAACTGAGGTCAGCTGCCACTACCTGCAACACAGGTGATGCAGATCATAGGGAGCTACTGAGTTCCAGGACATTTCTGCAGACAAGCTCACCAAGGAAGGTGACATGTTCTAGAGCTGGAGGAACACTGATGATCCTCCCACCTGTGGGCATGGACATTTCTCACCAGAGACACAGCAGCTCAGGAGCTGCCCCAAACTAATCCTTCTATTTTGCTGAAGGAGAGGACTACAGTTAGGACTGCACCCATGAAGGCTCCTCTGGGATGTTACCCTGCCTGGAACAGCCCTCCTGTAGGGTTTAGTCTTGTTCCTTGACTTCACCAGTTTTGGTTTCCAAATTCCCAGCAGCCTCCCAGTGGACCTAGCATTTACCATGAGGAAAGCTCTCCATACTAGGGAGGAATCCATTTGCTTCCCTGAAAAGCAGGATGCAGCAGGCAGGTGGGAGAGGTTTTGGGGACCTTTCCCTCTTCCTGCAGGATAATGGAGTTTACCATTGCTCCCCCAGCACTGCCAGCCTCCCTGGCACCCCTTGTGCCTCTGGGGGATGCAGCAGAGCCCTTTCTCCCTCTCTCCCCTCCCCTCAAACAGGGCAAGGAGGGTGGGAACAGCAAAGCCAAGGGGAAAAACAAAACAACAAAGCACCGTATAATCTGTACATTTCACCATTTGGCAGAGGGGATTTTTTAATCATTTAATAGTTTTAATCCTTTATCAGATGCTCATCTAAGAGGATTTTGCTGCACATACAAGATTTGGTACAAATTCATTTGCAGTAAATATACTCATTTAGCAAGTTTATTTCCTGCCTGGGCACTGAGTAAGTTGGCTGCTACTTGACAAAGGTGGTGAGACCTTGCTGGAAACAACTCTGTGCTGTATTTCTCCTGTTTTTTGCAAGCCAGCAGCTCAGCTACTGGAGAAAAATGACACTGGGCATCCTTACAGCGCGAGGTCCCTGCAGATAGTGGGACTCACCTTTGGACAGCACCAGCCCTGCACCCCAGCCACGAGGGCATCTTCTCCCACTGATGCGCAGATGCCCACCCTGCCAACCCAGTACCACTGGAGACTTGCTGACTCTTTCTACACCAGTAACCAAAGGGGACCACAGCACTGCCCCAACACCATCCACAGCAGAGCAGACAGGCATGGCCCAGACTCCCCAGAGTATTTTGGCAGAGAGACAGCCCAGGTGAGGTTAGTTTCTCTGGGGGAAATGGCATGCAAGCTACAAGGACATAAGCCATGCCATGCCACTTATTTTCAGAGCTAGGGAATGGGTACAAGCTTATTTTACTTAGGAAAGATAAAATGTCTAGTGAAAATCCATAGATCTGAGGTTGAGAAGCAGGCTGGCAGGACAGGCTGCTGCAGCTAGAGAGAGACAGGTTTCAGCTCAGAGGAGATGGGGTTTGTTCAGTCCTGCTGCATTATTGACCCAACCACCTCTCGGATGATCGGTCAAGGCCAGCAGAGCCCTACTTGTGGTGCCAGGTGACTGCAACATACTTTGTGAAGGGCTGTGAGGGACACCCAAAAGCACAGCTGAGCCACAGCTGCCCCCTCAGAGTCCCTCCATGCAGCTGAAATCTCCAATTATCAAGATATTTTGGGGGGAGGAAATAGGAACGAACTCTACAGTGAATTTACACCTGAGGCTCTGTTAATTTAAAAGTGGCCAGGAGATATTATCTATAAGAGCAATGTGCTCTGTATGCATGCAAGGCAACTGCTGAGGCGCTGCAAAGGTTTTTCAACTGGAACACAATTCATAGGATATAACGATACTTCTTTAGATGGCTTAAAGTTAAAGCAAGAGCCTGCTGCAGGGCTGATCATTTCTCATGTTTTTATGTGCTTCAGTTTCTTTGTGTGTTTGCTTTTGGCTAAACACTTAGAAATACCCTGTAGGAACTGAAGCTGGATCCCCAAATGCCAACTCCACGATTAACCTGTGGGTTGTTCCACTGCCAGCCTCTCTCCTCTCATCTCACAACCTCTGATCTTCATCTCGAGAAAAGAATGAAAAGTTTCTGCTTCCCCACAGCTGTCAGGGAATGCACAAATCCCTCTTACCTATCTTTAAGGCCAGTACAAAGGCCCCATTTAAGAGGAAAGGGCAGACAATATTTCCCTGCCACTTCATACCCTCTTAAGGCAAAACCCAAGAGCCACGTTTTTGTGTTTGCAGAGCAGGGAAGGGCACAAGCAGCACTGATGACAGCACAATGCTGTTTTTTCTGGGTTGTAAAGTCTTACCACCTGAGCATCTTGACCAGGCAAGGAGTAAGAGTCCAGAGATGAAGGGGTTGTCTTCACCTCTGTAGAGAAGCCAACAAACCAAACTATGCTGATGTATGGCTTTTGGATGGAAGTTCTGGAGTGAGCTTAGTTGGATTTACACCAGAAGCTTCCAGCCAGCAAGCTACCTTCCTTTCTCTGGGACACCACAGATGGCACGGTCAGCTTTTTAGAAAAATGTCAAAGTAGCTTTTTGGCTCCCCAGTATGTAATTCCTGCTGTAAGCACTGTGGGGCAGAGAGCACACCTCACCACATGCACCGCAACCAGGCATGAATTCTACTGGAGCATAAATAAGTCATAAAAATATTGTGCCCAGTTCAAGCCATGGTTAATTCAAACAAGCCCACCAGTTTTTGACAGCTTGGTTTGAATGCTCTGGTGCTTGAAATGCAAAATACAACACAGCCCATTACGCTGTGTCTGCAGAGAATTATATCTTGTTTTTTGTAGTTTATTCAACAAATCCAATAGACTGATCCTATCCTATTCCCTCTGCATTTAAGACAATCCAAGAATCTATTTACTTTCCTCTTTCCACATGGATGGCAGCAGTGATAGGTGCTTTGGGAGAGAGAGTGCCCACTAACATTTATTTATGGTCCAGCAGTGGCTGCAGCGTGCAAGTGCTGCCTCTGTGCACAGCGAGAGACACTCCCTGCCCCATGTCCTTGTGGCTCATAACAGTCCCTTAGCTTTATTTTTTAGACTAACAAGAGCCTAAGAAAAGAATTCCTGGTGTAAATTGCCTTCTGCACCCGTCCAGAGTATTTTGTGTTGGCCCCTTCCATAGCCCAAGCACCAACCCAGCCTGCCCCCCATTTTGTAGGTAACAAATCTATGGCATGGAAAGGTGAAGGGCTTCAGGCCTGGCAAGCAGAACCAGTCTTTAGCACAAGGCCAACAACATTTTGGGTCTCAAGATTGGCATCTGGCAGCACTGACCCTGAGATCAGCTCAGTTGGTTAGAATATAGTGCTATTGACACCAGGGTTGCAGGTTCAATCTCCATATGGGCCATTCACTTAAGAGTTGCACTCTGATCCATGTGGGTTCCTTCCAAATCAAAGTATTTTGTGAAATCTACGAAGAAGCCGCCCCTGGAACTTATGTCAGAATCACAACCAAGGCAACATTCTGCGCTTTCACAAAGCCAAACATCAAACTGCTCAAAGGGCCAAACAATCCTGAGCTACTGGGATCTCCTTAATCCATGGCTAGATCGAGATCAAAATTTAGCAAACAGCTGCTGCATGGTACAACAGACAGACCATGCACCAGCCCAGGATGCAGCCCTGCTCATATTTCTGCAGGTTCAGAAGAGGGATTCAAAAATCTGCATTTAGGGCTTTTAACTCCCTGCATAGATGTATCTGATGTGTTCAGGTACGACAGCATATGTGCCACCTCCAGGGAATTTATTTCCCCCCTATTTGCCAAGATAAACAGCATACCAAGCATGAAGGGGGGGAGGAGACAAGGCTGATTTAAGTGATTTCACTTTGCGATTTTCTGTGTTCTTTTTAAGTCGCTTATCCATTTCAGTGCTCAATATTCGGCTCTTTCCCTAATTAGAAAATCGCTAATCTGCTCTGAAAAATGTAAAAGTGAGTCTTGCTTACGTGCATTGCTTGGAATATGCAAGTGAGTTGGGTTTTGTGTTGCTTTCAAGCTCTTTTTAACAGGCTTCTGGTGTCTCCAGCTGGCATCACTTGCTCTTGTTGATCCCTCCCGCGTCCACATTCAACTCCTGTGTGCACAGCAGTTCTATGCATACCTAGACCCTCCAAGAAATTATTTCTGCTCTATTCTCAGCACACACATTAAGTCTTTGGCACCCCTTTGAATAACATCCTCAACCCTTTCTTTGCCTAGGCAACATATCTCAACCAGAACAGGACAACCTCTCCATACCACTCTGCAAACACCAGCTGCCCACAAACCCTGGGAAGGGACAAAGGAGAGCTCTGAAGGTGGAAGCTCAAGAACAGTGAATTTTCAAATCAGACCGGGGGATTGCTTAAAGGTTCAACAGCAGCGCTGAATCGGCCTAATGCTACACCCACAAGCCTATACCTGGTGCCAGGGAGCACTGAGAGTGGGGCCCCGCTATGCAGGGGACAAGCCAAGAACCACAGGGGACCAGGGGGCAGCTCCAGCCGATCTGGCAAAGTCCCAGCAAGTCTGAGGAGGGCCGGGTGGTGACAGGTCCTTGGACAGCCCCAGGCAGGTGAAGTGACAAACCAGGGGCAAGGTCTGCCCCTGGAGCTCAGGCAAGAGCAAGAGAGCCAGAGCTGTAAAGGTTACCTGCAGTGTAGGTCCAAAGCCACTTAGAGACAAGGGTCAGAGACCAGAGTGCTGCCTCTCCAAGGTCCATCCAGGAGAACGAGACAGAGCTGCAGTTCTGAAATCCGGGTCTGAGGTGCATTCAGCAGGCAGCAGCAAGGACAGTGCTCCAACACAGCTCAGGAAGGCACAGGGACCTGAGCTCAAATGAAGCTCCTGTAGTTGGGGGAGTGGGAGCGGGTCCCAGGTGAGACTGATTAAGGCAACGAGACTCATTAAGACGCTGGGGGTCACACCCACCCCTCCCCAGCCTGTGTGCTGCTGCAGGAGATCCCAGCCTGGGTCAGAGCAGTGGAGCCAGGGACAGCTCAATAATTCAGCCTAGTGTAGGAGGGACAGCAGACCAGACCGACAGCTCCCAGCTCAGCACTGCTCTGTGCATCAGGAATTCAACACCTGCTCTGAGGTATAAATACAACTGTCCTGAAGGGCAGCAGCTGGTGGCCTTAGACAGCAATGTCTAGCCTAGGTGATCCATCACTACCCTTTTGTGGAAGAAATCCCATTAAGCAGGCACCAGTATAAGCCCAGAGGGTGCAAGGTGGGTCCTGAACAGCTCACCCCAAGAAAGCAGTGCAGAGATCAGGCTCCTCTGCAACAGGTGAGTGCACCTGCAGAACAGAACTGCTCCCCAGGAACATGCCTGGTCCTCCTGAGCAGAGCTGGCTGCACCCCCACCAGAGCACATAACCCTTCTACAAATCCCAGCACTGCTCAGCCAGCAGTTGACATTGTACTAAGGAAAAAACAACCCACCCACACACTGCATAACCAGCAATCAGGGGAAAAAAGAAATCCGGAGCAGGTGGCCTGCAGTGCTCCAAGCCTCACCTCTAACAAGGCCCCCACCACCTCAGAGGAACACCTCAGAAACCTCCTGGCTAGCTGTGCACTATGCATATTGCCTGTTGAAGGACCATTGTCCTGTCTCTGCCCTAGACAAGAGGGATCCGCTCCTAAGTATCTACACAGCACAAAAGTGAGATTAGAGACAGGCAGGCACCGCCTTGCCAGGACAGCTGCACACTGCCAGCCGGGACAGCCACTCCTCAGCCTGAGCACCCCTCTCCTAGGTGTTGTGTCTGTGATCTGTCACACTTGGCTACCTGCACGTTAAGATGAGCAACTGCTTGCCCTGCCCCAGCATCCTGCTGTCAGCAGCGGTTCTTGCACTGAGCACCCTTAGCTTTTAGTCAATCAGCCTCTCAGTGCTCTTGTACCCAAAGCTCGCCCCATGCTGGAAGAGCCGTCCTAGTGTCCTTGCTCACGTGTTTCTCCTTCAGCTCTGACCAAGGGCAGCATTGCATCACCTTGCTGTTTTGGGAAGAGCTCTGTGTGTGGCCATGAGGTGCCCATCGCTCCATCTCTACAGGAGCCTGTTAGTGTCATGTCCACTGCCCTGTACCCAATGTCCCCACTGGCTTGTGGCAGACAGGTGCTGGCTGTGCCTGTCCTACAGGAACAGAACCAAAGCAGGAGGAAGAAACTGTGGAGCTGTAACTAGCAACAGTGCAGCGAAATAACTCAGAGCCTTCACATTATACCATTTTCCAGGGGTGCTATTTGCTCACAAGCCTTTCACAATCAAACACTTTGCTAGGAAGAGTAGTACAACTGAAATGGCAATTAGTCACCCATCCTGCCTTTGTTCCCAAAGGATCTCCAGCAACATTTTGGGGAAAAGACTGTGAAAGTTAATCCAAGGCTGACATAAAGGCAACATTGCATTGCAGAGACATGGACAGTTTTCCACGAATCCTCTCCTGCAGATTGCTCACAGGAGAGGAAAGGAACACAGCTGCTCTCATAAACCTTTCCAGCCAAACCGCCCTGCTTCATTATAGTTTGTCACCTGCTCAGGGAAATCACTTGTCACAAAAATTTTCTTTTCCACTTAATGACTTCAAACTCAATTTGAGGACTGGCTCAGCGGACTGCGGCTGAGGTGCCTTTCAACTGGAGTGTGCATGTTCCCTGGGTACAAGCTGAGGAGTGGAGGGATGGTGGGGACATCTTTCATTTGGGATGCAGAGCTGTCATAAGCTTGGCATAATTAAAGGCCTGACTCAGCAAAGTACACCAACCCACTGATGGTAAGCCCACACTTACTGTTTAATAAGGATGAAATCTGTTGAATCAGGGCTGATGACATACTGGCCTAAGTGAGGCTAAGTCAGGAATTTGGGGGTCATGACAAGTGCAGAGCAAGGGAGAAGAGGAGGAAGAGGCCACTCTGTGTGTCCAGACTCAGAGTATTTACACAACAAAGCATGTGGACAGTTGGTGGTGGGGCCAGGATCAGCCCTAAAGTGCAGAACTTGCTCAGCAAAAGGTATTCATTGTCACAGGTTGGTATTCTGACCTGTGCAGCACTTCATCACTTGTGTTGCCACCACATACTCAGGTTGGTACAAGACACCATCAGTGGGCAGGGCAGGCTAAAGCTCCTAGTAATTGTAACTACACAAAAAATGCAAATACTGCACTTAATAGAAACCACAAATGAAAAAAACCCGAAATATTGTGCCATCAGGGGAGCCAGGAGAACAGGAGCTCTGACAAGTTGAGTGTCTTTCCTACAGTCACAAGCAAGTTTCAGAGCCAAAACTAGAAGTTGGTGCAACTAGCGCCCTTCTCTCCACCCTAAACTGTTTTTAACATTCTATGCTATAAAGACAAAGTCTCCCCACCCCAGACCTACTCTAAAATTATTCCTGAACACTAGAATTGCAAAAAAGGATGAGGAACAACTACCTTGGTTGGCCTAGAATGATCTGCTAAAATTCTGCACGTGAATGCTGTTAAATGCAAGCATAAGGAAAGTGAACGCTGTGTCCCACATTCCCAGTGAAGTTAATAGGCCCCGTGCTACGACGGAGCAGACACAAAATCATTGCTAGGACTGAAGCAAAACCATGATTTATTTATCTAGTTTGCACTGTTCCTAAGTAGCTGCACACAGTATATTAGGTAAACTTAAACATACATCTTGTTACTTTAGCAGCCCAACAATGGCAATCGCACCTCTTCTAAAAGCAGAATATCTTGAACACGCAGCCAGTGGATAGGCTTAAGAATCTCCTCACCAAAGCACTTCCTTCCTTGCTGCTGGGACAGCCACCCTGTCCCCCCCCTGCAGATCTCAGACAGGATGGACAGAGCACGGGGCTGTGCCTAAAATCCACGCTGGCTGCCCCAGGTACCAGGCTGAGGTCAGCCCCCTGCTCCATTTGGCTCGGCAGCCAGCAGACTGAGCATGTTCTCAGGAGAGAGCAGCTCAAATTAGCACATTAGCAGAACTGCCAAGAATTGAAAGCCCGATGCAACCAGCTAAACACTTGAGATTTTCTCCAGTGGCTGCTGGAGTAAGCCCCGCAGAAGCCACGGATAACACAGCATGGCATCTCAGTGACAGGGGCCACGCCTACAGCTGGCAACCCTGCCCCACAACAGCACAGACCCAGTGCTACGCAAAAGCATCAGCCCAGCTCCTGAAAGCAGCCCCATCCTGCACACCAGGTAAAAGAGGTGCTGCAGTAATGGAGAGTGCACCAAATCCCGCTCCAGGGTTAGCTGGACCTCAGTGACCCCGTTCCTTTGCAGGCACAGAACAGCCTGCAGCGCTGCCTCACCCCTCGTGCCCAGCCTCCGAGGGGGTCTCCAGCAGCTACACCCCCATGCATCCTCCTCCTCATCTCCACCGCTGCCCAGAAACCCAGTGAAGATTTAAGAAAAAGAACTAATTTTAAAAGCACTTCATCATCAAGAGTTAAAAATACTTTCCTCAGCCGACTGCAAGGCAAGCAGAGGGGACAGCGTTTACTGCAACGTACGGCTGCAATTTGAGATGCCTGTTTTAGAGGAAGATCTGGTGCTCTGGTGGTTTCAACATGTTCTTCAAAGCCCTGTAGCAGAGATTTATTTCAGCTCCTCCCTCCGCAAAGAGCCTTTAACTTACTAGCAACCCCACTACATTAGTTACACAAGCAACCAGTTCCCGTCTAATTGGTTTATAAGACAGCAGGTCTTCCTTTTTAATGGCTGATTAATTGCCACACTGCCCAACGCAAGGCTGTGATTCACTTGTCTCTCTAGAAATTCAGCAGGGAAGCCTGAGGCTTCCATGTTTCAAAGGATTGACACCTAAAAAAAAGTTGTGATCTAGCCAAAATCAAACCAGCCAGCAGCCTCTCCAGTAACCTTCCCACCACCTCCACCCTGCAAAAGTCAAGGGAAATAAAAATACTCTCATTTTTAAGGCAAAATTCAATGTTCATCAGGGAGACAAGGCTCATTTAGTTTTTAATTTTTCATTTACCTCCAGGTTAAATTCAGGCAGGGAGCCTGATGTTGAAATGGATTGAAACAACTGTTTTAACACAATCCAGCTTCCTTTCCAAAACTCTTCCATCTCCCCATCCACTGCCAAGAGAGGGACCAAAGTGGACGAGAAAAGGGAGATTAAACAGAAACAAAAGTCGGAGTCAGCACCAGCCTGGGCTAATGCGGGCACGGCTTTGTCGTCGGCATTTTGCTGTTTGTTGTCTGCAATCCTTTTAAGGTGGCTGCAGCTTGCAGCCAGCATAATCCTGATTTTGTAAGGGTTTGGGGTTTCTTCCTCCCCCTTCCTTTTTTCACATTGCCAGCAATTGATTTCATTTAACATTTTCATTCCTCTGCCCGCTGTAAATAACCACTTGGCAGTTGAATTTCTCAAGTAGAACAGGCAGCGGCTGCTTACTCTCTTCCTGGCAGCTGGGGGGGAATCTGGCAAGCACTAAAGCAAGAAGCTGTTTCAAGTAGCTTTGAAATGTGCAGGAGATTACATGGGTAGCACTTGGAGTGGAAGAAGTCACAATATGGAAAGGCTGAGAACGTATTTTTGAGAGGCCTAGTGAACTTGGTGGCTGAGAGACAAAATTCACCAGTGAGAGAGAAGAATTTCACTCCCAGTTCGTGGCCCTGCGTAGCCACTGGTGGATGCCAGTGGAGAAGGGGACCAGGCTGCTGCAGCTGATCGTTGCCAGTAATCTGGCAGTACAAACTGCACTTGAACCAGCACAAGGTGAAGCCCAAGGAGGTGACAACCCAACCTGCCTCCTCCTCGTGCTCTGCAAACAGCGCTTGCTCACTGCCACGCTCCGCCGTGCACATCTGCTGAGATTCTGCATTGGTGCTGGTCACACCAGTCCTGCCTTCCCCCTGCAGCCCAGCTCCGAGAACGTTGGTGCTGGATTCCCAAAAAGTTCAGCTGGACGAGATACCTGTGACCTGCAACATACCATGCCCTCTCCCACTGGCTGCGCAAAGCATCTCCATCCAGACCTGAGATGAAAAGAACTCCTCATTACCACTCAGTTTATCAGCCAGAAATTTCTCTTCTAGTTCTTAATCCCAAGAAATTCCTGACCTCAGAGAGTTGGACAAATTTAGGGCCAAAGCAAACAGTGAAAGTCAGCCTTCACATCAGAGTAATAGAGGAGTCACAGTATCAATGACAACTGGCACCAGATGAAATCCCCAGGTTCATCTTAGTCATGCTGGCATAGTACCCATGTAACTCCTTTAGGCTTAAAGAGGTTTGCCTGTATGTTAGGCGAGAGGAAGAGAGAGAAGGAGAGAGAGAGGGAAGGGGGTGCTGCTCCACAATTGCCAGGCTGCCCCCAAACACAGGAGCTCCCAGGTCAAGGCTCTGCTGCCATCCAAGAGAGGCCAAGCTGGGCACTCCACAGCCACAGAGATCAGGCACAAGAACGAGTATTTACCACCCTGAATGGCTGTGTGCGCAGCTAAGCGAGCACTAAGTATTAATAATGATTAATTTGTGAGGGTTGCTTTTTAGCTTTTGCTCAGAAAAAGTCAGCATATTCTGAGCAGAGCTATTAACAATACCAACAAGCAGAGCTCGTACCACAGGCTACGTGGCCTAATTCCACCCTGCTTTTCTGATGCTGCAAAAAAGCTGCAGTAAAAGACATCGGCAGTGACAGGATCCTGCCACACACCGGCCCCCACCTCGCAGATCTCAACCCTGAAATGCTCCTCAGCAAGAGCTGTTCGCTCCTCCCCAGCTCCCTGCCCCTCAACCCATGCTGGGAACTACAGCGAATGTCTTTGAAAATGCCCCCGCTGAACTCACAGAGGCAGAGCGGAGCAGGGATGACAAAATCGGAGCTGGCAGCTCTGCAGAGCAAAGCCCAACAGTAGGTTCACCTTTCCCTTCCCCTCTCCAACCCACCGCGAGTGGGAGGGCTCCAGAGCAGGAGGGCACAGCGCAGAGAATGCCATCGGCGAGCCAAGGAGGGCAGGAGGGGAAGGCAGGAGACAGAGGTGGGCAGCAGCTGCACTGGTAACACCGTGACGCAGCTGGTCTCCGTGCTCTGCAAAAGCACTCACGAAGGGCATGGGCACACAGTGATGCAAGGTAAGGAGTCCCTTGAGAGGCAGATTCAGCCTAATCCACAGCTACACGGCAGGGTAAGACACTTGCTCCCCCATCAAAAATACACAGCAGACACCAAGGGGTGCAGAGCAGTTTATCCACTGTTATGGCGCTGGCTGGGGACTCAGCCCTTGACACTTACTAGCCCTCAGCCCTTCTCTCTGCCATCAGCACGGTAAGCATGAAAAAGGCAACCTCGATCCCACAACAATTCAGAGCCCACTGCACTACACAGGAAGACAGGCAGGGCTAATCCCCATCTCACAACTTGCAATGCTAAGTACATTAGAGGCTGTTTTTCTAATTTTTTTAATTATAGTTATTTTAGCAACTCTTCTTCACCCCTTCTTTTTCCCCAGCAGACAATCAGCGGAGTAGAGCAAGCATGGATAATTCTCATACCATTTTATTTTATTTCTCTATGGCGTTTCTCTGTTTGCTTTGGAGAGGAGGGGGGTTGTTGGAGCATGTGTATTGCTTTGCAATTACAAATTAGCTTTTTAAATGAAGTGTGCTGCAAGAGGCCTGATATGCCATGTGTGAGAGAGCTACTCAGCCTCTGATGAGAAACAAAAGTGGGGAAAAAACCCCACCCTACAGAACTGCTGTACTGCTGCTCCCAGAGCCTGGTGTGAGCAGGGAGCTCTGCGCAAGTGCAGGGCCAGGATGGTCACAGTCATGGGCTCCTCCTGAGGGGCTGGTTCCCACAGCCAGCAGAGAGATTTTTTCGCAGAGTAAATGGAAGCACTTGACAGCAGGAACCAGGTCAAAGCACAGCTCTGCTCAGGCTTCAGGGAGGCTCTGAGCAGAGGGGAGGAGACAAGGAAAAGGCATCCTCCTCTCCCTTTCAGTGGGGCCAGCTTTCCCGGACCTCCAAATCTAGAACCCCTCCTGCCAGCAGCACTCTCTGTGCAGCTGTACAGATGAATTTTACACACACCAGAGTATAAGGTTTGGATACTGAAACGACCTGCCATTTCCCATCTCTCTTCCACGAAAATCCTCAATGGCTGTGGCAGCAAAACCAGGTCGCGCACACACTTCCCAAAGGTTTCGGCAGTGTAGGCCGTCACCATATTGAGAATTTGTAGGTCTGCTCTGGGACTACTTCTGAGGCAGCTGCTGATGGGAAACACACCTCCAAAAGCAGTTCTGGAAAGGCAATTCCATATGCTTTCTGTCTGCCCACAGATTTAGGGAACCAGTAATTGCGTGTGAAGACTGGAACCAGCTCCTTTTCCCAATGTCTGTTATTAGCAGGCTGAGCGAGCACCTTATTGTTGACAAACATTCAATTGCAGATGTGCCATAGCCATGTCCCAAGCTCTCTTCTACTCAAAGGAGCACACGCGGTGCGAGCACTCAGCCAACACTATCAGATATTCAGCACAAAAGGAAAAGTTGACAAATGATCAAATGCAGTTGCATCTCCAGTCTGCTGCTCACAGACAACTGACAAATAGAACACCAGTGGCGACAGTCCCTCTCTGAAATCAAAGGCAGTCAGAGAGCAGCCATTCAGCTCAACAGCTGTAGTAAAAAAAACCCAAAACACCCCAACACCCAGCAAAACGAAAACCCCCTTTAACTCCAGAGCTCGGACAAGCTCAGCCCCAAAACCACTCCTCAGAACTGGGTGAATAGCGACAGCCTGCTCAGATCCCCACTGTGAACCTTTTGGCACCACCTCGGGGTTTCCCTACAGCTGATGTTTTGGGCTTTTATGGTTTATTTTGGTTTAGGATTGATTTTTCAATCTCTTTGAAGCATCTTATGAGAGTGCCCAAGCACTCCTTCCCAGGTCTTGCCCACTCTGCCCTGTCCTTTCCCCTTTCATTTCCCTTGTCTCTGCCCAACTCATCCAACCATTAAGGAACATATTCTACAGCACTAACCCGCCATCCGTGGCCCGTGCTGCTGATGTGCTCTCCTCCATCCCTCACCTGTGAAGGACTTTGCTCAGACCAGCGGTATTTTCCACTGCACACTCATTTCCTGCCCAGCAGAGCTGGGTGTGTTTTTAGGGTCTCTATCAACCACCTCCTATCCCTCTTACTACCTCCAAACCTTTCCCTACAGCTGAATCATGAACCTCTAAACGTCTAGACACTGTGATCTGCGTTTAAGAAAATAAAACTCATGTTTTATAAAATACTGGCAGAGTTCTTCCCTCTGTTATTCATTAAGCCTTTTTGGTTCACACGACATGTCCCCCTTGCAGACTGTAGCAGCAGCAGAGCTCAAGTTCAATGCAGGAAGAATAAAGAGCTACCTCGAGATTCACAGCATATTAAAATTAACAGCCACTGCAGTCAAACGCTGTATCTCTCTCCAATCTCATTACGAGTGGCTTGTAACATAAAACAGAATTCACTTCACAATATTTCACAGAACGATCCTCAAGGAAATACAGAAAAGACAAATATATGCCAGCTTGCTTGAGCAAAGACAAGAGGGTGGAGAAGAGCCATGGACTGCTTTTGTGCCCAGAGCAGGCTGCACCCCACTCATCCCCTCTGCCTACCAGACACTGCTGGGTCACACGGGCAAAGTGTGGGGAGCTCGGGTCAGGGCTTTCTGCTCTGAATCCAAGAACAAAATAGTGACAAATAAAGGCAAAATAAATGAAGACATTCTAAGCCCGGAGCAAACCAAGCAGGCCACGGGCTCTCGTCTTCGCCAGTCATGCAATTGGTGTCCTAGTTTGTCCCGGTCATCTGTGGTTAATTGAGCTCCCAAGGGTTTCTTGACCTCATTTCCCAAGACACAACCCACAGCTCTGCCCTTCGTGGGCACCTCACTTCAACGAGCCCCTGGCGATTCCACTGCACGTGGAATGTGTGCCCGCCAACCCCAGCTTCCCACATTGCACAGCCAGCCACGCTAATCCCATCAGTCAAAAAGACAACTTTTCATGAAATGCAGTGGAAGGCAGAGCCGGGCAGGGTGCAGAGCTGGAGAAAAGCCACAGACATGGGGGGTACCCCACAAGACGGGCCCCTGCTCTGTGCCTACCAGCAGTTCCTTGCCATGCTTTTCTTCCCACCCAAGTGCAATCCTTCACCCCAGCAAGCTGCAGTCACCACCTTTCCTTTAGGCACAGGAAGGGTGGTTTCTGCCTCAAAGCATAGCCAGCTGGCTCATCCCATCCATCCAGGCCAATTGAGTTCACTAGACATTCAGCAGCCCCATGTTTCTTGGAGAAGAAGTGGTGCTGTCAAGAATTGCAACAAGGGAAATTGTTCTGGTGGAAAAACCTGGCAGCACAGATAGCCTGGGAGCCTGCAAAGCCAAGCTGAGAGTAAGAGGGAGATAACTGAGAAAAAGCTCTGGGAAAAAGCTTTCACCCCTGTTTTGCCCCTGGAAATCCTTTCCAGCAAGACTCCAGTTAGCGAGAGCTCCCATCTCACAGGAGGATGGAATATGGGGTCCCAGATACAGAAGGAAGCACAAGGTACGTGGCCCAAACTATTCCTGAAAAACCTTTTGCAAAGCCAGTCACAACCATGCACTTAGGGGTAGAGACTTTTTATGCATCCACAACTGGGCTGAGGACACCAGATCCCTGGGCAGTCCCATCGTGCCTGACCTCTGCAGGCAGATGCAGCCATGCAAACAGCCAGGCATTATGTTATTTGTCAGGGTCATTCCCAAAAAATCACCATCCCCTTTAATCCTTGGCAGCCATGTCTCCTCCTTGCAGCCAGTTTCTTTGAGAAACAGACAGCTTAAAATCTCCAGTGCAGCCTCCAGCACCATCAAGTGCTCCCCACACAGAAAGGGCACAGACAGGAGCGGCATTCATCAGGCTGGTAGACACAGCATCATTTCGCTGGGTAGCTGGATGTGGTTGACTTGGATTCGCTCTCTCCCAGGAAATGATTGTGATTGTCAGAGGAGATTGGTATATGATTATTAATAACAACACCACAAGGAAAAATAGAAGGCAATCAGCTGAGCGGGGCCGGGAGAGGAAGAGGGGAGGGTTTGCAGTGTTAGTGCTGGATCCTGCTCAAGGCCCGGCAGGCTGCGAGTACCTTCCTACTGAAGGTAGGCTGAAATGCAACTTCACTTTGCTTTTCCAATGAACAAATTCCCCAGATGCCATGCAGAGCAAGTTAATAAACAACAGCAGAAGCGGTGAGGAATAAAGAAGCACAGGCAATGGGGATGGGGTTTGAATGGTGAATTGCAGAAAGCAAGTCACAGAGAGTGAAAACTAATGCAAGGTGCTTAAAAGAAGTGTTCTTACACCAAAATTTGGGATAAGAGAGCACAAGAAATGGTTAAAAGAAGCTCAGTGTTAGATTTCAGGGCATCATCTATTGTTCTTTGGTGTCTCTTCTCCCTCAGGCACCCAGGCAGAGGGCCCTGGGTGGCTCTGCAGCCCCTGAGCTCAAAGCCACTCCCACCCCACAGGCAGGCAGGTTTCTCCCTGCAGGGGCACCACAGCAGAACACCAGCGTGTAACCCGTGCACCTTCCCTCCACTCCAGAACCTTCCCTTATTCTGCATATGCATGTTCCACATTAAACTGCCTGCCCAAAATCAGAGGGCTTACAGCACAAGGCAGCAACGCACAGCACGTGCCAAGTCTCGGCTTGGTTTCACTCAAAAAAAATCCCCCCACATGCCCTCTTTTCCCAGCTAACCACTCCCATGTCATGACATTGGCACTAGAATTTCGATTTTATGCTGTATTTGAGAGAGAACACATTCTGATAACAGCAGACAAGCCCAAGATAATGCAAATTAAACCCCTGTCTGAAGGAATGCCAATGTCTCCCCCCTGCTCCTCTCCCAGGGGAGGGATGGCTGCAAGGGAGGAGGAGAAGGAGGAGGAAGGCAGCTCACTCTGCACTGCCTTACAGGCTCCCTGGGGAAGGACGGCAGGCTGCCAGGCGGGGGGAGCACAGGTCTTCAGCCTGTAACTGTGCAAACACTAATGCTGCAAAAGCTAATTTTACAGAGTTCCACTCTGCGGACTCCTCTTTGTCCCAGGATTCCTCAGCCTGGGAGATTAGCAGTTTAGAGATGGAGAAAAAGAAGTTATTTTAAAATTCAGCATAAACTCGCTCAGACTCAACGAGCAAGTCCGTTGGAAGGGTGGGGATGGGCACAGGAGGAAGGGCTTAAATAAATAGGAAAAATTTGAAAGACTAGGACGAAAAGAGAACATATGTGCCACCCTAGAAAGCTCAGTACTCACTTTCAAGTTTATTCTTGTCTTCATGCCTCTTTGCAGTTTACTTTCCATCCTTTCCAAGCTTTCCCTGATCTCCAAACAATATTCCTGTCTCTGGCTGCATTTAAGTCCCTATCCACCAACCTCCACCCATACTGGATGTTTGCTGCCATGCCAACAGGCTCTCTGATGGTTTCCTTGAGCCCATGGCTGGGATGAGGCTATCCAGCTGCACAAGAAACCCCTGCAGTGAGCATGTCAGAGAATCAGAGAATGGTCTGGGTTGGTATGGACCTCCAGGACCATCTTGTTCCAACTCCCCCTGCCATGGGTAGGGACACCTCCCCCTATCCCAGGCTGCTCCAAGCCCCATCCAACCTGGCCTTGGACACTTCCAGGGACGGGGCAGCCACAGGTTCTCTGCCCAACCTGTGCCAGGGCCTCACCACCCTCACAGTAATGAATTTTTTTCTAATGTCTAATCTAAACCTACTCTCTTTCAGCATGAAGCCATTTCCCCTTTGTCCTGTTAATACCTGTTCTTGTAAACAGTCTTTCCATCTTTCTTTTAGGCTCCCTTCAGGTATTGGAAGGCCACACTTAGGTCACCCTGAAGCCTTCTCTTCTCCAGGCTGGAGAATCCCAATTCTCTCAGCCTTTCCTCATAACAGTGCTCCATCCCTCTAACGAACGTGGACTTGCTACAACATGTCCTTCCTGTGCTGGGGACCCCAGAGCTGGATGCAGTACTCAAGTGTCATCTTCTGCATGTTCCTCCAATCCCCACCACCAACCCCATCAGTACCTACTTGAACCTCACAGACGTTCCATGCTGATATTTCCATCTCCAGTGTATTCATCCTTGTAGCACACTGGAGAGGGACAGAGGAAACTGCTGTGGGACCAAGATCACAAGTTAAACGCCACAGCTTCCCGAAGGCAGCCACGGGTGATGCTGCACGTCCGAGCTCTCCAGACACAGCAGCAAAACCGGCAGGCTACAGCACCCGTGGAGCTTGACTCCTTCTGCCCAGCTGAATCCCCCTGGCAGAGAGACGGCAACTCCCACACGCACGAGCGAGGCTGTACCTGCACAGGCACACACTTGCAGCATGGGAAAGACAACAGAGAAATGGCTTCAGCGGGAGTTCATTACACTTGTTTATCTTCATTTTGTCTGTAACAGATGAACAGCGTAATGGCTTTGGCTTTCCTGGATGCCACAAACCCAGAAACATCCTAATGAAAAATAAATGTATTTACAGGGAGACGTTAAAACAGCCCAAGACAAGTCAAAGTAATGTGCCTGCACTGGGAAGGAGTGCTTTTATTTCATCGCCCCTCCATGGCCTTCGAGCAGATCACGCAGTGGAGAGAGATAAATACTTTAAATAGCGACACTTCAGCGATGCACGGTTGTGCAAGACAGAGAATAATTAGAAAATAAATTACTTTTTTTTGCACGGTAATTCCAAATGTTGAATGAATTGGATTACTTGACAGACTCCAGGCCCATTTCAGTATCAAGGGTCCTATCCAACAAGATACGGGGAACAGCCTCCAAAAAGAAGCCAAAATACAAATAAATGCAGCTTAGAGGAAGTGTTTAAGATCTGCCTGGCAACCCCCATAAATCAAAAAGATAGAAGGTTTCTCCTGGCCTCCCACCAACAGTTTGGTCTAAAAATAGGTTCATCTTCCCGGGAGCAAAGGAGCCATCATCACCACCACACCCAGAGCGTACACAGGTGCCCCTGCCCTCCACAGCCACAGTCACACAGCTGCACAAGGGCCACTGAACTCACTAATTAACAGCCAGATTCCCTTCCTTAATCCAGCCTGTGGAAATCCACAGTGCCAGGAGCCAACCTGCCGCTCTGAGCGAGGAGAGCTGCTGTGATCACCTGAACAGCCTCTCCTGGCTTCACTTCTTCGCACGGGTGCAAATGTGGTTTCCCCCAGCCCTGATTAAGGAGACAAATGTATGGCTATATAGGCTGTGGTGAATATGCACAAACGCACTTTACTGTTATGCTGACAGGGCATATTTCCCATTTGGGGAAAATAGTAAGATTTTCACTTGTTCCACTAAAGAGGATTAGATAATCTCTCCTCCCTTGTCCCCTCTCTCTTTGTCTGATTTCCAATTTAATTTGTCGGGTGGTTTTATGCCTGTTTTATGCAGGCACATGGAAATGGTCATTTATAAACTTTGGAAAACCATGGTTAGGACGCTTCTAGAAAACAGTTAATTGTTTAAGGACCTGCTAAAACAGATAAAGCCAGGGGCAGTTTTTCCCGGCAGAAGCTTTCAGTTACAATAAATATATGTTAGGATAGAGCTAAGTGGGAAGAATACTTACCAATTTAAACAAGGGAAAATCACTACAAATCCTAAAGAGTTGTCATTAGTCCCCCCAAAAAGCATTATAAAGCAGAGCAAGCACATCAGTAATTTTGGATGAAATATTTAAGACAAATGTGCAAGAACACACATGAAGTAATCAGGAAATTTGATGTTTTAACACTACACTGGACTGCAAAGCTAGCAATATCTGCAACCTGAAATGGACAGTGAAACCACCCAAAATTAAATTGTGTGGTAGTTACATAATGTAAGACTGTTTTTTAAAATATTTTTTTAAATATGCTGCTTAACTTGGATTCTTAAACTTTAATCACGGTTGTTATATTTTTGCTTAATATTAAGAGAAGTGAGAGCAGGAACTTTTAGCATGAAGACAACAATGAAATAACCACAGCTGATTTTAAAAAATCAAACTCTCACACAATTCAGTGAATTCCAATAAGAACATACAAATGGTATTAGTTTGTGAATTGAGATTTCTTTCAGTTTCATCCAAGAACTCCTTAGTCTAACAGAATTATACATCATAACGGGTGTTCTTAATTGTGCAAATCCTGGGTTTAGATGTGCTCATTGGCACTGGAATGCTCTGTTCACATTGCACTGATGTGCACTCTGAAACATCATTCACCTTAGCACAGTTTTTCCCTGAAGAATATCCTTTGTTTTCAAAATTGCCAAAAAAAAAAAAGTAATGGAGTAGCCCAAGGAAGAATTTGCAATGCAATATTTGTTAGCACTTTGAAGTTAAGCATCAATCTCAAGCCATTTAAAAACTGCTTTTAAAGGCAAAGCTGCTAACACATAAAAGCTGGGGGAAGGAGCTACAGCATAAAAGCTGAATTTGCAGCTGGTTTGTACCACTAGAGCAGCTGAAGTGAACTCGTGAATCTGGCCTTTAGTCTGTAATTGATTTTATGACTTGGCAGTGAGGGTGGGCACGCAGGTCTGTGTGTGGGAGGAGACCTGGGGGGATCAGTGCTCCAGGCTCAACACCTTTGTGTCCCCAGAGCAGCCCCAACCAGCACGCAGTGACCTTGGCTTTGTGGTGTCCCACGGGTGGCCCTCACCTCGCCCGCGTGGGCTGTGAATCCCTGGAACCAGGGCAGCACCCAGGGGTCACCTGTAGAGGAGGTCTGAGGTAACATTAGCCCCACTTCACAGCTGACATGCTGCTCGCTTAACGTGGTTGCACACGAGTAATTAGATACGGGAATATTTAATAATTTAGCCAAAGTATGACCCAGTTGCCTCAAGTACAACCTGTACCAAGCTTTGAGTTACAGCTATGGAAAATTTGTCTTCATTACCTTGTTATTATCATTGCTGAGGACACGGAAAAAACTAAGACAAATTCCTGAAAGGACTTGATAATTAATAATCAATCTTTTCACATTTGCTTATAGACTTTCAGAAGATTCCTCCACCCATAGTCCTAAGTACTATGCTATGCTATATTTTCACATTAAAAAGACTATCAACTAAGATTTTAAATGAAATACTTCTAATTTCCCATAGTTTTGGTACAAGGCATAAGCTTTGTATTGAGCAGGTGAAGTCAATGCTGGGAACCACAGTGCCAACAAGGTTTCTATTATAATAAATACATAATAAATAAGTGACCATCAGCCTTCAGTCTGGGGTGCTAGAGGCAGGGCATACCAGTATGACACAGTAAAAGAGACGGTCCTACTGACACCTATCAAACATCAGAGGCTTGTCTGAGCTGGCAGTGTGATTTTCTTGGGCCATGGGAAAAGCAGGCCCTTTTGCTTTAAACAAGTGAGGTGTATATATATAGAAGCCTTGGAAAGTTGCCTCGAGTTTGCTGCATTGCAAGTGCCATAACAATTGGATTATAATCCTTACTTATCCTCATTGACAAAGTAATTGAGTTTGGTCGGCTGGATCCCTTCCCTCCTAAGGGACAACAGACAGGTGATGCAGCCCCAGCTCTCTCAGGAAAACAGGAGAGGTCCTGCTCTGGCTGACATCCAGCAATCTCCAGGGCCCTGGGACAGTTTGAACAATCCTGTTGATCCACCACTTGCCAAGTCCCTCTGACTGCAGAAATTACAGCTGTGAGCTGTTCTTCAGAAGAGGTGGCAGAAGAGATGGATGCAGAGGTGATTCCCCTGCACACCACAGAAGTGACACAGACCCATCCCGAAGGCTACACCCTTCTGTTGAGCTGGAGCAAACAAAAGGTCAGAGATGATGACAGTCCCACACCATTCAGTAAGTCAGTGGGGTGTGGAATTCCTCCGACCATTCTAAAAGCTGTCCAGGTTTCCTAGACAAATGGCCAGGCAGACAGGAGAGCTGTAGATGACAAATAGAAGAAATCATCTGCCACCAGGCTCTGGATTTGCATGGGAAGCATAGGGAGGATGACAAGTTCTAGGGTGGCAGAAGCAAGGGAAGATTTGAGGAGTTCTAATATTACTCTTAGAGAAGACTTGTTCTGCCATGGTTTAGGATACCTCAATATTTGACAAAAAAATCCAAAGCATGGGTAAAAAATAACCAGGAAAAACAATGACAAATGCAATCAAGCAGTAATAGTCAAAACAAAATCCAATAGACTCCTCCATGAAGTGTTATTCTATTACAGTATAATCTATATAGTAAAGGAAGACAAGTGGGAGTAAGAAGATTCCTAAACCACCTCCACACATCTCAAAGCATCAAGATGCCACTTGATAACAGCTTGTGTCAGGACTGGAGAAGTGAATAGCAAACAGGAAGGATTTGATGGGGAAATGCACCAGGACCAAATGCAGGCTTGAGGCTGTGGCTACCACAGCTGGATCCCCGACTATCAGCTGGACAACAGCCATGTCTGAACAGGAGACAACACGAGAACCAGACGATGCTGAGGCAACCACTGCTGTGTTGCTCCTCTCCCTCCTGCTCCCAGCACTGCAAACAGAATCACAAAATGGTTTGGGTTGGAAGGGACCTTACTGATCATCTTGTTCCAAACCCCTGCCATGGGCAAGAACACTTTCTACTAGACCCAACTGCTCAGAGCTCCATCCAACCTGGACTAGAACTCTTTTAGGGATGGGGCATCCACAGATTCTCTGGATAACCTGTGCCAGAGCTTCACCACTCTCATAGTAACAAATACTAAAATCTAATCTAAGCTTCTTCTCTTTCAGTTTGAAGCTGCTCCCTCTTGCCCTATCTCTCCATGCTCTTGTAAATAGTCTCTCTCCAGCTTTCTTGCAGGCTCCCTTCATGAACAGGAACTGCAACTGCAGTTCCATGTACCCTTAGCTCACAGGTGCAATGTTCAAAGAAGGACATCTGAGGAGAAGACAAACCTGCTGTAAGGGGTAAGGGTGAAACTAGGAGGAACTCTACACATTTAGAGGAGAACAGATCTGCAACAGACACATAAGACCATGGCAAAACAGATGGAAAGAAAGTAATACGGTAAATATTCTACAGCACATACAAGCAGCCCCAGAGATATAGAGAACAAATAGAGAGGAAGAAATTACTACATATAGCTAACAGAGATCCACATTAGGAATGGTATTACAAGAAAGATTACCTCCGTCAAAGCCAGCCCCTGGAGACCTTCTTAGGCTAATGTTTGTCCTCAGCAGCTGCTGTTAAGGTCCTCATGAAATAGGGACACCTTTTATTACACCACCGATTTAACTTCTGTTCATGAGAAAAATAACTAAAACTGAGGCAGAGCACAAGAACTGGAAGCAGCTTGAGCCTTAGACCCCATTTAGAAGCTTGGCAGGGGGAATATTTAAGTGAGTTCACATGTGTGATTTCCCCAAGGTTTGCTGGATCTCCATGAAGAGGGCCATAATAGCACATGAAGAAGCTGGAACTAGAAATCTGTCAAAATGTACTTTTCCATGAATACTCACAAAGCGGCGCAAAGCCCTGTTGTGCCCAAAGTTTTTCTTTCCTTTCAGTTCAGGCTAATTTCTACCTATTAAGTGCCAACTTCAAAACACGAATTACAAAACACTCTCAGTGTGCTTATTTTTCTTTTGGTTTCCTCTTAAAAATTACCAGCAATGTGCAATTTGTCCCTAGGTTTTTCTGTGGAGGGTGTTACTAGCATGCATTGAATGTGAATTTGGAAATCCTCACTGTGGAGGATTTATCACCATCAATACATTGCTACATCAGGAAGTTGCACAGAGAGCAAGGACCTACCCAGGCTTCCAGAACAGGCTAAGACAGGGCACAGATGTCCCTCCCAGCTACTTTCTACCTGATCACAAAAGTCTTTCCTTCCTTTTGCCAGCAAACCAGCTCAAGTTCATGCCCTGTCTGGACTAGCTGAAACTTCACAGATCTGCTGATCCAGAAATAAATTTTTTATTTGTCATTAAAGCCTAAAGCAAATGCCGTGCAAAGAAAAAAAGGTCAAAAATCAAGTGGGATTTGTGACTCCTCTAGATGCAAGTGGCTTACTTGGATAATGAACAGCCCAGAAAGCTCCACGACATTCTCATGCCATAGAAATGCTCAGATAAATGTTTCTGTCTCCTTCATTACAGCAGTAACAGGAAAGTGACTGTGTGATTTTTCCCATCAGTCTCTTGCAAAGATTGAAGCTGGCCACAAAGTTCAAACTGGGATGCTGAGGGCTGTTCAGATAACGTGTTTTTTGTTCATTCCAGATTCAAGTCTAAGCACAAGTAGTCTATACTGAACAGCAATGGTTTATTATTCATTGCAGTTTTTTTCTGTATAATAATTTTCTGTATAATAATTTCACTTGAAAAACAATTCTTGCTTTCTGGTGAAATATGTAGATGTGCACTATAACTATCACTTGCTCCCATAAAATGATAATCCAGCATGGAATGTAGAACTTGCAATTTAACAGGGACCTACAAGTCTTTAAGTTTATTTGTTTTGGTTTTCCTTTTTTACACTAGTCAATGAACCACTTCTAAATGAAACAAATCTTGTTAATGAGAAACTCCTATTGGAGAAAAAAACAAATCTACTCCAGATTTTAATAAGAACATGGCTCTATTTAGTGCACGTCTCCACAGTTTGCCCTTGTCCATTTTCAAAAGGATTCAGGCATGTTTGCCCTCTGGAAATGCTAAGAGCACATTTAAATGCAGGATGGACAGTTATTACCACCACTGATGTCTATAGAACCAACAGTTTTGGTAAACCAACCCTCTGCCAAGGAATTGCTTTTTCATCACACGGATCACCAGGGATTTTCGTTCTGTTCATCACAGAGGTGCTGAATGACTTACCTGCTGGGTTCCCTTCCTCTGAGGAACAGGAAAATACACCAGTGGAGAGAGGACTTCATGGATTATCAGACCTAACTATCTAGATTCTTATTTGAGCTCTTCCGCCTGCTTTGTTTTCAACTTGGTCAAGCAACTGCAGGAGACCCTGGGCACAGAGGGCTGCAAGTGAGGCACCAGAAGGAGCTCCTAAGAATAGGACATTACAATTTGCATGGAGCAATCCAGCTACTGAGGTGAGGAGTTCAGCTTTGCACCAACACACACTTGAAAGTTATTTGCAGATGGATATTCTACAGGTGGCTTATTCCAAATCATGTAGTGACCTGCTTTTGCCATATCCTTCAACTCATCCATAATGCAGAGTACAGTTCATGGATGCTCACGATCCGAGTGATGAGGCTTTGGAGATGCCCTCTGCAGTGTCATGAAAGACCATTTCTGCCACCAGGCTGAAGAAATCCAACAACCAGAAGCTGACACATTGGTGTTGCAAAAAAACCCAAACAAAACCAACCAACAAAGCCCAAAAAAAGCAAAATAAAACACCTCCATACTTCACGTGGAGCAACCACAAGTGGATTCTGATAAGATCAACCTGTAGCTTTATTCAGACAGGTGGAGCTTGTTCAAATAAGTGCATAGACAAACACAGTTAAGTGTTAACTGTGAAGGTGTTGGGACACCACAAATTCAAGTATCTGACTTCCTTCAATTCAAGCACAGCAATGGCACTTGGGAGAAAGCTCATAGTCAAATAGAAATACAGTATCTGCAGTAAAATACATACAAAATTACCTTGAAAGTAATTGCTTTTGGTACAAATGGTCTTCAAAGTTTTCTCTCGCATACAAGTCCCTTCCAAAAGAAGGAGAATAAATTTACTGCATGTGAATTTATTCAAAGCTAGTAGATTCAGTATAATGAAATCCTCCTAAGTAAATATCTGATAAACCAGCAAATGCTTAGCACTTGACCCCAGGAGCTGGGATTTCTTGACACATGGCTGTAATGCAAAGCAGCGGGAACTGCTGGCACACAGGAGTCAAGCAAGGAAAATCTCAGAGGGCTTGGCTCCTGGGAAGCACAGAGGGACCTGGACAGCCCACACCTCGCTTCCAAACTCACTACCAGTGCTGCAAGAGGAAGTCATCTCTGCGGGGGACTCTGAAAGCCCCCTCACTCTCTATCCATGCTGTACCCTTCCTTTGCCAAGGGCCATGAGACACCCTGTGTGCATCTAAAATGAGGATTTTTGCTGAGTTTTCCCCAAACTTTTCTCTCCGGTTGCCTTAGATATGAGCAGCAGCACACTCTGACAGATGCTCCTTGTGAGAAGAACTTTAGTAGCCCATTTAATATGAGACAAAAGAACTTGCCATTCAGCTGCATCAAAATCTTCACTCCTGTGACACCTAAATCTTGTCCAGAGCATTGTCTCCTTTACCAGACATCCCACCAGCTCAGGGCCTGAAGGGTCTTGGTGCCCTGCAAGGCCATTCGGTGGGCTCCTCTGTCCCTAGGATGGGATTTCCTCTGCCACAGATCTTCCCATATCCCAGCTTCAAGGTGTTTCATGCTCATGTGACTGTTCATACAACAAACACTGCAGGAGTCCTGCTGGTTGTGGGTGACAGCTGGGGTGGCAAACCCTGCAGCTGCAGAAGGAACTGAGACCGAGGGCCAAACCTGTGGTGACCGCAGCCATCCCACGTATGGCACGTCACAGAAGACAAAGTGCAAAAGCTCTCTGAATTCATGTTATCTCTGCATACAGCATGTCACTTAATTGCCCAGAAAAGCCTCTTGGAGAAGCATATGGGAAGTTTTCCCATGAAAAATGACACTGCTCAAAGTCTTTTCTAGCTAGAAACCGCTCAACAGTATCCATCACCACTGACATCTGGGACATAAGCTCCAAAGCAGTTAATTCACCCTTTTAGCTTGAGCCAGTTTCCTATAGACATTGATATCCAAAACAGGTAATCGTTATGCCAGAAAGCAGAATCATTAGAGGAGAAAAAAGGTAAAGAAGAAGGCTGTGCAGTAATTCTTCTACAGTACCCAGACCTGCCAAAGCTGCATTTAGGGTCACTGATGACCCTCTCTTTGGCCTCCCACATCACTGGACTTTTAAGACAATGCTTTGACAAGCTATTCATGACGAACCACCAGGACAAGCCCCCAGCTAGGTCCCAAGCTGGAAAACAAAGCCTTTGTGCACAACTGTTGGTACAAGTGCAGATCACCTTTAGCTCTGAGCTCAGCTTCTCAGCTGTGCTAATTAATTGCTGAAGGAGTTCTCTGGTCTCCGCGTGACGCAGAGCGAGCAGCCAGTCCCACTCCTGCACTCCCTGCCGCAGTCACATCGGTGCCCTGTCTCAAGGACCTCCCAGGGCTGGCCTCCCCATCTGTCCCTTCTACAGACTCCACACACCCCGGATTCGTCTCTGCAAGTGACAACTGAGCCAAACCACAGCAAGTCTTCAGAAGCAAATGCTTCCTCTGCCCTCACTGTTTCCCCAGCTCTGTCACCCCAGAAATGAGCAGGAGCTTCAGTCCACGTGCGGAGTTTCTAAACACACCAACAGTCTGGGGATAAAGCTGGTGTCCTACCTCTCTGGCTGGCACTTGGAGCTATGAAGGACACACAAGGACTTCACGACCTTCTGTCTAACACACAGCTTCCCCCATATACTTGTTTACTGAATTCTGTGCATTCACCCCTATCATACCCATATAAATCTTGTGGTGATGGACAACACAAAATGAACCTGGCTAAACCTCAGAAATCTGTTTCAATAAGGCCCTGGAGGGGGTGTATAATTCCATTACATCCTTTGTCTGTGAATCCTTTCCAATGGCTCCAGTACTCTTTCCAGTCCATGAGGCTAGGCCCTGAGACAAACCTCATCCTACAGGCTAAAAGTATATGACTTGCCCCTACTGACACCATTCCTGGAGATGCCCTCAGACAGCAAAAAGACCCATAAAAAGATTCCACAGCCCCATCAAACAAGACACACGGCGCAGAAATCACACGTCACTTTACAGGCTGCCAAGTGGACACCCCACATGAAACTAACCCCAGCCCTATTTTGTGACTGCACCTGGGCAGTAACTAGCTTTTGTTTAAAAACTGCTCCCCTCATTCCCCAGTCTCACCTTCAGAGCTGTGTGAAGAACACTGCTGGTTATTTTTTTAAAGGTGAACCAACCCTAATTCAAACTTGATGACAATTACTTAATGACCCCCAGCAGCAGCTCTGCACAAGCCAGTGGCCAACTGAAGGGCACCCACGTTGCCATAGGCACAGTCAGGGCTGGGGCTGTGCACTGTAACACACCTGTCAACATGCACAGGGATCCTCTTCTATCATAAAGAATTGTTGTAACTTGCACTGGGTATCAGCATATGTTTTAGAAATGAATCAGACTGTAAGCAATATGTTAGGAAGACAAGCCAGACTCCTGGAAGAGTGGGGCTGGGAGGTGGTTTCTGCTAGCAGAGTGCTTTCAGTTTGACGTTTGCATTGAAGTTGTTATGCCTACAGCTGTGATGAAAAGTCCTTCCTTAATACTGCACTGCAATTGCAGGAGAAGCCTGATTCCTTATTGAGTTGTGTGAGCAGAGAGGTCAAGTCTGGAAGTGCTAAAAAACTGCAATTCCCTACCCTCCTGTGGGATGCTGCAGGTCAAGGTGGAAGTACAATGGCAAGTACGTTTGCCCTGATGCTGCGTTTGCTCTGTGGGTAAACAGGGACCATCTACTCCCTGGGCTGTCATTCTGGCATCTTTCATGACCAATAAACTCTATTCTAAAAGAAAAAGGAGGTTTTATTAGAAAGTCAGTGGACAATCCAAATGTCAGAGTGAAAAATCCAGAGCAAGGTTAAGGACTTTTTTTTTTTAATACAGCTGCACTGGAGGTGAGTGAACACCAGAGCATTTTGATTTCCTGCCTGGTTTCAATAAATGTTGCACTCCCAGGCACCCAAGGGACTGCTGTGGTTTGTCAAAACCAATTAATTTTCTTCCGCAGAATGCTTCAGGCACCTCAAAATGTCGTTCAAGAGCTAGCACACATCTAAGGAGGAGGGAAAGCTGGCAATCAACTGCTGCTCGGGCTCTGCATCAGCAGCACAGCCCTCCAAACTCACACCAACAGCAGAGGCAAGGAGAGAAGGATGGCTTATCCCTTTGGTCATGGAGGGAGCTGAGGGCACAGCCAACGAGGAAATGCCATGTGTTATAGACCCTATGAATATAAACAAGAAGCTGACACTTTTGAAACTTGCCAGAAATAAGTTTCCTGAGGGGGAATTCAAAGCTGAAAGTTTCTCTCTCACTTGCATTTCCTAGGATTCACTGCTCAGTGCTAATAGATGTAGTAATGAGCCAAAAGTGACAAAGTGAACAGTTGTTATTAAGGAAGACATTTGGAAGATAAGCCCTGGAGTTGGGATTCACAGGTTCCCTCCCCAGCCCTCCATCAGACTCACTGTGCAGAACAAGCATTCCCTCACCCAAGCCTCAGTTTACCTACTTACAGAGACAATCTGCAATGTTTTCCTTCTCTCCAGTATCGAGATGTGAGAGCAAACTTGTTTGCAAGTAATTTTAATAATCAGCCGTGAAATGCACTAGAAGTGAGCACGGTATCACCATGGTAGGATTTCTTTTTCACTGAACACCAAGTCAGAGTTTAAGAACACATTGGAGCTATCATTTGTACTCAGAATTGCACATATACAGTACTGATGGTACAAACATTCCATGTACACACCTCATGGCAAATTATCACTGGATGTTAGGTAGCCATCCTATCCCCTTTACAAAGGGCACGGATGGAAATGGATGTTTTTCTTGCATGCTAGCCCTCTGCAAAAGGGTCAGAAGATGAAAGATAAGCTGAATTTTAAACAATTTGAGTACCATGGAGTCAAATCCTGCTAGAGCAGGAAATGGAACAACAGCTGATATTCCCAGCAAGCACTACAGTAAGACCCAGCCTACTCACAATGCCCGAGGGAACTGGGGACCAAGACTCCTTTGAAGGTCCCACATTCCTAATCTAAGTCCAGTGTCATCCTTGCTGGAGCCCTAACAAAAACAGAAACAAAGACCTTCCAAAATTAAAAATGACAGCATGCTGAGAGTGAAGTGAGCTTTACAGTGTAACAAATCTTAGAAGAACAAGGAGTAAATCCACCTTTCTTTCTTTTTCTGTTCACCAACCATGGTATCTTCAATAATCTACTTGTTTTTAAAAGTAATCCAACATTTACCATTACAATCTTCTTTGCTCAAGTCACATAAACCCTCTGCTGCCTCCTTCTCCTCTATTTACCTGGCCTTACAGTCACAGCAGGGAACTGAAAATCTGCTCCCTGCCTCCTGCTACAAGCAAAGGCTTTGCTTAGGCATCCAGCAGATGATAACTAATACCACTGCTTAAACAATCCCTAGAGTGGCTCCTGACACATACAGGCATCTAGATCCTGCCACCAGTCCAAGCCACATCGCCCAGGCATTTCAGGAACTGCCCTGATAGAAATAGCCATGCCTCTCATTCACAGCATCTCTTCGCATCAGTAAATCTCATGTTTCATTCATGCAGGATTTTTCTCAGTGCTCTTACTATTTAATATTTATACTATAGTCAGTGTCCAAAAACCATGACACTATTGGTTATAGTAGGTGCTGAACAAACACATACTAAATCTGTCTTGGAAGCTTACAGGTGTGAAAGGTCAGTTAGAAAAGGGAGAAAAGTCAATAAAATCTGAAGCCCAGTGACTAACTGAATCACAAGTATCAGGCACAAATATAAATCTAAAAACATGAAACAGAGAAATCCTCCAAAACATCTCAAAGAGGAGATGCTTCACGTATGTCAGTTGGCATTGACCAGGTCAAGAGCAACAGAAAAGAGAGGAGAATCCATAACCATTAGCATCACCTTCCTGCTACATTTCCTCCTTAGCCTGTTCACCTTCACTTCTCCCTTCATTCCCCCCTGCTCTGGACGTGACCTCTCAAATGATAAGAAAGGCTGGATTATCCCTAAACACAAAAGAATGTGGAGTTTTTCAAGCTCATGGTATGCAGCACTGCCAAAGTAAGATGCAAAGGATTCAAGTGTTGGAAAGTTACTTATCCCTGATGGTTACCAAGATCTGGAATCTCCCAAGAGGCAGTTCCTCCTAAAAGCAGAGCCATCTCTTTCAATAAAGCAACAGCAAACTACAGCTTTAACCCCAGCACAAGTCCTCAGTCTTCAGGCAAAGCTCGCCAGCACTGAAGTCCAGTTGATCTGCTCATGAGGAACACGAGGCTGATCTAATATCAGACTCCACTCTCTCTCCCTCCCTTACAATAATATCTTAACTCTAAATAATTAAAAGGAAGTAAGTACCTATAAAACCAGCAGAATCATTGCAGGCCAGTAGGTCAGCATGGCTGTGTGTTTGAAATAAGGGGCCCATTCAAGTTATTCACTTCAGATGTCAAAGGTGACCTGCTGTAATGAGGAACGATAAATACGCCCACTTAACATGCAAGCTCCCCGCTGCAATTTCCCAGGCTGGAGCCACGCTGGAACACAGCAACCACAACTGTGCCCTTGAGAGGTCACCTCCTCCGTGGTCTCCCCAGCTTCCAAAGCCCTCCTGCATTTCTACGTACAGAACAAAAGACATGTGACACATCTTATTGCTTCCTCCAGGTATCTAATGACAGTTTCCTTCTTAAAACCTTTCAGTATGACTGCATATTCCAGTGCTTACAGTTGCGGGATCCGGAAGTGATGGATCCACAAGAAACCCAGGATTCAGTAGTGTTCAAGACCTAGCACTTGCTTGACAAACCTATAAGGAAGAGAAATGCAAACTCCCCAGCCTGCAGCATTTCAAGCTGAAGGGGAACTTAGAGCATATAAATAAGATTTAAAATCTTAGAAAGGGAAAAATCTGAAACTATGATGGAATACAGATACACATTTTCTATGCTTTGTATCTTGATCAGTGATAGAGTTGCATTTTTGGTTATCAGCTCTGCTCACAGGAGACTGAATTCCAGGCTACATCAATTCCCCTGTGGATGTAAAGGAAAAGAACCATCTGGAGAGAATAATAAAACAATTAACTTTCCATTAAAGAATAATCTATGTATGTTTTTAAGAAGGCAAACTTTAATGATCTCCACCTAATTATTCATCTTGCATTCTGGCAGGGTTGGTTTGGATTTTGCCTTGCTTTGTTTTTAAATGCAGCCTGAAGGTAACAACTTAAGCTGGAGTGGATGCAGGGACCACACAGGTTTCCTCAGTCAAGGGCAGGACAACCTGGATGAGGGAGCCTTCCAGAAACATCAGCCAAGGTCGCATCATTCCCATGGATTCATATGGCTGTGCAATGGCAACAGCATCAATTCTAAGAGTTTCACTTTATATTTATGAGGATTTTACAAAGGTGGTTGTTGACTGGCCTGGTACATCGGCTACATTTTTGGGTATGAAGCACAGAGCAGCACACTCAGGAGCTGCACACACCTGAACAACAGGCTGTGGAATGCTAGCCTCATTTAACTTGTCACTGACTGTAATATAAATCAGAAATGGCTCCATAAAACTCAACAGCAGTCCCCTCTGATTTTGAAAACTCACCAACTGGCTGTAAGTGTGTTATCTTTACAAAGTAATTCTGTAAAGTGAAAAGGTTCAAAGCAAGGGCTTTAGGGACTATTACCCTGCTTGTTACCCTTATAAACACCCCCCTCAAGGACCCACTGTCTGTATCCTTGATGCAGAACAGCACCACGTGTTGGTTCTGCAGATCTGCTCGGCTTAAGCACCTGCCTCAGTTTCCCAGTGGATAATCCTAATGAGCTGGTTAAGTGTGCACGCCTGCACTTCACTCCAGTTTACACAGTGCTTTCCAGCCAAGGCTCTCAAACATTTGGAAAGGACCAAATATAGTTCAAGCTAAAATTAACTGGAACATAAATACCAGAATTCAACCACTCCTATAGAAAACCTACCTGGGGCTCTGGGCTTTCCAGTATGAGAACGACACTCTGAAGAGCTGGTAAATAGTGAGACAGCGCCCAGGCAATTTTTTGCTACTATTTATTGACCAACTGATTGAGATCAGGCTCTGTGACAGTGCAGGCACATTTATCCCTCTCCCCCATAAGCTGCTACGTTTTATGATCTGAAAAAGTAATTTTAAAAAACCCATAATCCTGGCACACAAACTAGTCACACCTGAGTCCTGCTGGAAAAATCCCTGCCTCAGCTTTCAAATGTTGCAGAACATTTTCATTCACACCTTCTGCATATACAGAGCAAGTTTTGAGTCTAAAAGTCTAAGGCATTTTAGCCTCTAAGACGTCTAGCTTGCTCTTCCCCTGGAACTGTAAAAGCCCATTTCCTCCACTAAATATATATGTACACAGATGCAGCCACATCCATAGATACGCGCACACCCTGATCTCTCAAAGCAGGGCCCCTGCATCTGCCAACAGGCTGCACACTGCATGGGCACAATGGCTCTGGTGCAGGATCTGCACCACCCACTGGAAAGGATTTAGTGAGGGGTGCTAACGTCACACACTGAGCAGCCACATACAGCTATAAATTATTCATACACATTACTCTAATTATGCAAATGTACTAAAAGCTGGAGCATATGTTTCCCTGACATCTCGCAGTACGGATGCAATATGGTTCTAGTAGAGAGAAAGAGTGAGAAGTGAGATGATGGGTGTAAGGGGGCTAACGATAGCAGGCACCGGCCCAAGCAAGGGGTGGCAGAGGATCCCTCTTTCCCAACCAAGCTGCTGCAAGGCTAAGGACATTTAAATGCTCCTCCTTGATAATACAGCGTTGGCTTTGCACTCAGTGCTGAACAGAGTGCTGAGGCTGCTGAACGGCCGAGGCAGATTAAAATAAACCCAAGCAGTTTGGAACAGGAATGTGTTTATCTGGCATCGCACACTTCCTCTTATCAAACATGAGGAGCAGGGGAGGGCACAGCGATGGTGTGCGGAAGCAGGCTGTGTGCATGCTGGTAGGAGAGGGGGAGGGAAAAGAGGAGAGGAACAGCAAGGATCAGACAGATTATGCGTGAGCTTGGGAACCAAGAGCACGGAGCTAGGCATCGTGTCACTGGGGTGCAGAGCCCATGCTCTTGGTCAGTCCCCAGATGGACACTAGCTGTTGGAAAACTCCATTAAGTCCTTTCTCCCTTTCAGCATCTGGAAGAAGGCAGGCAGTCAGTGCTGCTGCAGCATCAGCAGCTGGCTTTGTGTGCTGCCCAGGCTTTGGGTTCAAACTCCTTCTCTCAGCTCCGTCGAGCACAGTGAGTGGGCACCACTCTGCCATTTCAGAAGCTGGGGCTGACTCCTCAGAAGGAAAAGGCCAAATGCACTCTGCTATGGTATTTCGAAGTCCAAACTGTGGATTATGGTACTAGATTGAATATCGGAAGATTAGTACCCTATTCTCAACTCTGCCATGTCTAAGGACCACCTGACAGCCTTTCTGTAAATGCCCAGTCCAGTGGCAGAGCCCTTTGGAAGCAGACAGGCTTCTCAGACAGTGTCCAGAGCACTGTGTAGGGGGGCTCCAATTCTCTAGCATCCTTCATTTAAAATCCCATACACATTTTTCAAATGCTCCAGCCCTCCTGAATGACCAGGTGAGTGTTTCTACACCCAGAGAGAACAAAAGAGCAAATTAAACATCATGTAATACCACAGCTACTTGGAAGATTTAGGCTATCTTATTATTATTCCAGTAGTTACCCAAGATCAAAAAAGTTGAACAGAAAATCCTGACAGCTCCTTTGATAAGAGCATGTCTCACCTCCTGGTGCTGGCATTAAAGAAACTCTAGATCTGTACCAGCAGTTTTGCAAGGGATGCACTCACAGAGCCACGTGAAACACTCAGTACTGCAGAGACCCCGTCACAGGAGGAGTGCTAGTGACTGCAGCAACAGACAAGGCAGATGCCACTTCAGCTCTTCAGATCCAAGGCAAAACTCTGCTAGTATACTAGGGTTTTTTTAAATTCAAGTTTTTGTTTGTGCATGGCTCAATCACAGCTCCTCACCTGTGGCTGCCTCAACTAAAGCATGGCCACGCTTTGAATACAAGAGGTGATGTATCAGAGAAGCAGCACTGAATAGAAGGGACAGGCAGGCTGAGGCAGACAAAGGTGGGGACACCTGCACAGATCCTGGTCACTCAGCCCTGGCCAGCAGGATCTGTCCTTCCCTTTTACAAAAGCCCAGATGAATGAACAGCATCTCTTCTGCCAAGAAGAGATGCCAAACTGACTAAATAAAGCTGAGAAAACAGCACAAGATAACAAGCAAGAATAATAGAGAGACATAAAAATCCACTGAAGTAAAATCAGATATTGATTCCTAGGACCAAGCCAAGCCATTTTTGCTGTGCCACAATCAGCAAACCCCTTGGGCAGCAGGCTGCATCCCAACAGGCACAGCACAAGTCTCCCTTTTCCCTGGGCTCATCCTCCTTCCTCTGCAGTCTCACATCCTGAGGACCAAGCACAGCTCAGGCAGAGGGTCACTGCCTGTCCAACTCAGCCAGGAAACTGCTCCCCATGCCTCACCCTGGGCTCACGTTTGGGGCCATCTCACCTGTTAGAGACCAGGTGGTTCCCCATGACCAAGGCTGGTAGAATCCATATCTTCCAGTCATATGCTGGCAAGGCAGACCCAGACACTAACTCTTGACTTCCCTTAATTGCTCAGAAGAAATGGAAGGAGGGCACAAAACCAGCTTGACAGACTGAAGCTCTGTTATCCAAAGCAACAGGAGGAGAGCAGGCACAGCTTGGGTCCAGCTCTGCTGCCCAGCCTGCCCCTGCTGGGGTCTGTCTGTGGCAGGGCACAAACCTCTGGGTGAGTGCTCAGCCCCGCTGTGAGAGAAAGAAAGCCAGAGCAGAAAAGGAGGCTCAGTATTTACATTGCTTGGCTTTCCCCCTCGCATTCTGAAGGCTTTGGCTTGCTCAGTAACTCGGCAGGGAAACCAGCCCATAACAGGCACCATGGCTAACAGGTACTAGAGGAGGAGGAGGCGGGGGGTGTTCTGACCAGCTCGCTGCTCACCTCAGGAGACACAGGATCAAACACAATTTAGGTAACAAGCCAGGGCAGACTTGGAGCCTCAGCCCAGCTATCCAGAAAAGGAGTTTTAACACAACATCCAGGGGAGCTGCTCAGTGAGGCACAAAAACCCAGCGGCACACACAGCTCTGCTGTCATTGGCCCTGTCACGAGTGCCAGCACAGCAGGACACGGGTACGCTGGGACGGGGCTGCACTAGCATGGGAAATCTCTCGAGCCAGAGTCTACCCTGGAACAGGTTGTGCAGGATCTAGGATGGAAACACAATAAATTCATTCATTTTCTACTAAAGTCAACAATTTTACTTGTGCCAAAGCACTGGAAGAAAGAGAAATTTAGTGCAGTGTAGCAAGAAATGTCAAAACAAAATATTTTTTTGTCCTGCAAAAGGATGAAAAGTTCACTGTAGCCACAAAAAATCACTAACAGAATGAAATGGAGGCCAGGAAGGTGGATTTTTGTGTAATATTCCTTATTCTAGCATTAACTATTTTAAGAATTTCAATCTATTCAGACAGCATTATAGAGTTTCACATATCATTGTGCCAGTCAGAGTTAAATTAGCAATGATTTGTGCTCTCGGTTATCTCTGGTGAGCAGTGAGGGAGGCGAGGACAGAGAGGCAAAGATACACACCCTAATCCAAGTGCTGGGATTTGTTTTGAGGCTTGCCTGGAGGAACCAGCCAGCCAACAGGACGCTGCACCACAGGCACCCTGAGGGCTGAGCACTGACCTCACCGGGCAGAGAATCAACTCAGCAAGGCCGTGGTCCTCCCTACAGCCTCGAGCCCACAGTGTTCACACACACAGGTGGCCCCTCTCAGTCTGACAGGAACATTTGCACGTCAGTCTTTTCAAGATCTGAACTTCGGGAGAGAAGTGAGGTGGAACCTCACAGCTGAAAGGAGAGCCCCTGGTGCAACACCCCTTGGTGGTTCAGAGCTTCTCACCCTCCTCTGTAATTGCTCCAGAAAAATGTTCCCCTTGTGCAAAGAAGCACTGAATGGTGCAAGCTTGGATAATCTCCCCAGGGAAGCACATGAGGTGACTGCCTGTCCACCCTGCAGGAGGGGAGAGAAGCAGAGGCATTGGGCATTTAGTATCCCAACTCTAGGAAATGACTGAAGGGTTAAAACAAAAATAATTTTTGGATGGGCAGCACTCCAGGAAGATAAAACATTCAGCACTGTTACATTCCTGGACACCATATTTCGGACAATAAATTTCATGCCTCGTATGCCACAACAGTTATGATTTCAGGCAATAACCAAAGAACAGGTCCACATCCTTTCACAGCAACCCAAGAAAAAAAGTATTCATAAGTAAGCCTGACAAACCTCAAAGGAGGGTATTTTTCATGATTACTTGGTCTGTCATTTTGACAGTCAGGCCTGAACTGGAGAGGGAAGATCCATTCCTGGCATGGCACCGCCTCTAATATTTAGAGGCTTCACAGAGCAGTGGGAGCTGGTAGTGGAACCCACCACCTTCATGACAGACCCCACCGAGTTCAGAAGGATCACTTCTGCCTTTGGTGACACTGGAGCACTTTTTTTAATTTCCCTTTTTTTATTCCATGTCTCCCAGTAGGTTACAGTACTGCTTTATGATGTTAAACAGCTCCCAGTACTGTAACCCAGATGAATCTGTGTGCAAGTGGTGGGTAAGGACTCCCTGCAACGACAGCTCTGAGTCCTTCAGGATGAAGCACTCCATGCTATTTCCCATCAGTGAAGTTGGGATGGTGTGCACTAGCAAGTGATGTGGTCCTTAAGTGTCATGAATCAAACCTGAACTCCACATCCCAAGCTGCCCCCTAGAGATCCACAGGCAGCCTCTACCAGTCCTTCCTGGTGTTTTAACAGCTGCACACTGGAATTTTCAATAGCTCATTTCTTGGCTTCAGGAGGTTTATGCATTCACCAGATACAATAATTAGCTTCCTCCTTTCACAAGATTCCAAAACAGATTTCAAAAAGCCCCTTCAATCCCTCTGTAGTCAGTTTATCCAGTATTAATCCATTGAAGTGATGCATTATGTTCTACCAGAAGAATTAAACAGAAAAAGTGGGAAGCTCTCTTACCTGTAATTGACTGACTGGCCAATAGGAGTCAAGTGCTGGTAAATTGGAGGTGTAATTTCTATTTAATTATGGCATTAAAAAAATTACATGATATACCTATTTAACATGCAAAGGAGTAAAATCAAAGCTAGTAAGAATAAATTGTAAGAGAGGACATGTACAAAATGTAGTAGCAGTCTTTTTGTTTTTCATAACTGTGCTCTGCTGAAGGGAATTCTGGCTGCTGTGCCATTACATTGCCGGGAAAACTGGCATCCCTGGCTCTAAGACCCTGCCAACATGCAAACCTGCATTGCACAAATGCATGGCTACAATCAAAAATATCTGTTAAAATCCAAGTGGTGTATGTGCTTTCCATGCTGCACATGAAGCTCGTATCAGTCCATTTGAAGTTCAGTTGAAATGAATGCAAACAAAGCCCAGATACACCATTCTAGAGCTCAAATATGAATGTAAATGAATGGATGAACCATGAAGAGTTTTGCAAGCCTTCAGGTAAACTCATTTCAAAGCAAATAGTGCGACCTCTGTGTTTAGACAATGGGTTACAACCAACAGTATAAAATATGAACAGTTTTGTTTAAGCCAGTATAGCTACAAGTGCAAGACAGTGAAAACCGCACGAATTATCGGCATCTGAGAAGAACATGACAGAACACAAACACACCCATGCTTTTTCCTGGGGTGATGTATTTATCATCCTAGAGAAGCCTATTTTCTTTAGATTAACACCATAGCTCTAATTCCAAATTGTTCACATTTAGGCAGCACAGCAGCATGGGGAAGGGGAGACAGGGTCTTACCAGGAAGAGCAGAGAGGGATGGTCTTAAAGACTGTTTGACCCACAAACCCAACAAACCACAACAAAGCAGTTCTGTCCCTGTCCTAACCCAGCCCAGAGCACTGTTGCCAGGAGAAGAGCAGCTCTGGCTCCTGCAGCCTGCTGTGCCCTGGTGCTAACTCAGGGAGCAGGAGGCAGATGCGGGCAGATGAGTAACAGGATTTTGTTTTGTGGCACTTGGAAACAGAAGCCAAACAAGAATTACAGTTTTACCTGCAATGTGTATATAAAAACACAGAGCTTCCAATGGCTAGCCAAATTATCCTTTCAACATTTCCTGCTTTGTCAACAGAAGTTCAAAGTTAGAACACAAATTAAACTACCTTCAGTCCCTGAAGGAAAGATTAGATGGATGTAAGATGCATTTAGTGTGTCATACAGAAAAAACCCCACAGGTACATGCTCAGATAGCAGTGGCATGCAGCCCCAGAGACAGATACAAACCACACTCACTCCCACACTTGATAAATGCATCAAATTGCCCAGGAACCAGAAGCACAGCCAGACATGACCCTGCACATGGAGTGAGCTGAGAGCGTGACTTAGTGCAAGTGTTCACACAAGTGATTTCTGCAGATGAGAACATTCATTGCCACAAAGAAGGCAGCACAGGTAAAAGACAGACAGCTTACCCCTCTGAGCTGCTGGACTCCACCAAATATCCTCATCACTCCATCAATCTCCTGCTCCAGCCTCCTGGCCCAGTACTGCATACTGCAAGAGACAGGGAGAAAGAGAGAAAGAGAAAGGGAGAGAAAGAGAGAGAGAAAGAGTCAGAGCCCTGACACCGAGCAGATAAGCAAGGGACTGAAGGGAGAGGAAGGAAATCAGTGCCTCAGCTAAGTTCACTGCTCTGTCTCTGCAGCAACGAGTGCAGGCACAGTCCCAGGGACACACAGCTTTGAGAATTACAGCTGGGGCAGGTTATAAACTTCAAGACTCCAAAATTTATGCACAAGGCACCACAGAGAGAAGAGGGGGGGAAAGGTACAACAAAAACTGCAAGGCGTAAGGGTTTATTTTCTCCTTGTACAAACAGTTGCAGCAGATAATTATTTAAGCCCAGAGTGATTAACAAGGTCGAAGTGCTGCGGAGTAGAAAAAACAGCTTACTAGTTCAGCAGGGCTCTGTGGCAGAGAGCAAACCTAGAGCCGTGGCAGGGCCAGAGGTGTCTGTCCTACTGCGGCAATGGATTATCACTGCGGCACAACAGGAGGGCCCGGGCAGAGCCAAGGACGGCACAGCGAGTGCCCGAGGGCTCAGCTGCTTTGCACCTTCAGCTAAGCCCAGCCTGAGCCAGGCACCGATTCTGCCAGGTTCTCTGCGGGCAGAGCTGCCTTCCCGGGCAGCGGGAAGGGCCAGGAGCTGCCACGTGGCATCTCCTTCATCCTGAGCCCCGGACAGCGAGAGAGGCTGCCGGGGCTTCCAACAGGCACAGCACCCTCCGACACACTCAACCACACAGATCTCTGCTCAGAACAGTAACTCCAAGTTAAAAACGACAACAAATAAACCCCCTTCTAAATTCACAGAACTCGATAACTCTCCTTTTAATGAGACTTCCTGACTCCAGCCACTGACCACGCAAATGTCAAATCTCCCGTCTGACCTGGAAAAGCAACACTCGATTGCCTCTGCACCACTTGGCACTGCCTTCAGTGCTTTTTCCAGAGCCACAGTCCCCTCTCGACATACACAGGGGAAAGGATGGAAGGAACAGAAGGAGTGGAAGGTAAGGCCAGCAGCACAGCAAAGCGATGGTGGGAGGGAGCAGATCACCTCGGGGAGGTTGCACTTTGGTCAGGCTCTCCAAGTGATTTCATTCTTCGTGCAAACAGACATTCCCCGAGTAGCCCACACACACTCCCCCGCCACCACAAAACCACGGAGAGGCTCTCCCAGAGATCAAGAAGCAAAGAAACCCAACTAGCTTTCAGCTGGGCCTCAGAGGACTCTGAATTGCACAGCACAGCCCAAAAGCTGGGCAGAAATGTCAAAGCAGAAAGACACCTGAGCTGAGCAGCAAAGCAGAGCTGGTGAGGGGTGGGGGGACAAACAGGATGGAGGGACTGGCAGACACACGTGTGTTACTCACACAGGCAAAACTCGTGCCAGTTAATAACATACAAGGCTGTGGATGAAAACAAGGGTTCATTGCACACGCCAAGCCTTCTCAGTTTTCCACCGTGACTTATGCCATTTCCCATATTCCTGCAGAGGCAAAGCTGTCTCTTCCCCTGGGAGCCTGGCTGGGGAGGGGAAATCCAGAATATGACATGGGTGAAGACACCTGCAAACGCCTTGTTCTACCAAAGGAGGGAAAGTAAAGCCTTCAGTGACACTGCCAGCGTGAAGGTACCAGGTCACAGGCAGAGCAGAGGGGGGCTTTTGTTTCTTTTCCTTTTTCAGTCAAAAGTTCTGTTTACTGTCAAAGGTTAATCTGGGTATCAAAGTTACCCATAAATCTTATGAAGTATTTTCACTAAAAAAATACTAATTTTTAGACAAGACATTAATTTAAAAAATATGCCCTGAAACACCGAGACTTATTTTTTCCCCCTCCTCCAGTTTTTCCAGTGAACTGAAAAAAAAAAATCAATTATAAGCTCATACTCAGCCACAGGTGCGAGAAACCCCACTGAGCACTTATGGAGCTGACACTTTTCCTTAACTTCCAGCTCTGTACAAGATCCTCGATTTCAGTGACACCTGCCTGTGTCAGCTCTCTCCGGGAACACCTCCACCACCACAGCAAGGGAAAATTGCCACCCATCTTGAGCTGTATCCATCACATTAACAACCGCTCATATCCACTTAAATGTCACGTATGGCCAAGCCTTCAGAGAGGATTAGTTACACAGGAAGACAGAGGCATCAATATTACTCTGTTGGCACATGCAAGAGAGACACTGGGTGCTCAGGTGGGCTGGGATTTACAATTAATTTAATCAGCAGATTTGTTTTTTAATATCTTTAAAGTTATTCCACCCCCTGCCTCCACCCCAAGAAGTTCTACTATTTTAAGGAAAAGCCATTAGATTTTTCATTCATGAGAAAGACTGCAATTCCCTTTAATTGTGCAGCCCTACAGACCAGCAGTTTTCCAAAGAGTCCAGCTAAGCCTTGTAGTACAAGATTTAGAGACCACTACTGAAGTAAATAAATATCTGTATTACACTATCAAATAAGGAGGGCATTTTAGCACAGCTGACACCAGGTTTCTAGATTAAAAAAAGTAATAGCAGAAGCAGCTTCCCTTTTTGGTGTAGTGTGGCTATACAAGAGCTTTTACCAGTGGTAGTAAAACCTTTTTTCTAACCAGCACATCCTTTGCCCACAGCACTGCACTGTCAAACCCCTCGTGTGACCCATTACTGCGTCCCTCTAGCCCTGGTCAAGTCCATGAGCAGAAATCTTCAGAGGGGGCCACATCCCAGAATTTGGAGGTTTCATCTCACTTGCCACATGCTGGGTTGAAAGCTAACATTAAAAAAAACCCCAAACTTAAATCCCATTGTTATTCTGTTTAAGCTGACCTTCTGCCTCTTGTTTCTCTCTTATGGCCAACACACTTAAAATTTTATGCAAGAGAACCGCAGCAAGGATGAAGAGGGTAAAGAAACTGATAGCCCATGATGAACATGGAGATTTCGCTTTGAAGTGTGTCTCCTCTGGAAGCTGTAAGCAGTAAGACATGACAGTCACTGCACTCCTGGGCCATTACTGCACGCCTCAGGTGCCTTACGGGGCTTGAGGAGCGATAACTCCCCAAAACACACAGCCAGGAGTGCCCTGCTGCTCTCGTGAAATGTCATTTACAAATAAAGCATAAAGAAAACAGCTGATGCACTGACTGGGAAGCCACTGGCACGGCTGTGGTAGTGCTCAAGGAAAGCCACCAGGCTCCCTTTATGAGCCATGTGCACAGTCCCCCTCCTTAAACCAAGCACCACTTTAGTGTTTGCTGCAGTGAACCAACACGGGTGAGGAGAAAACCTGAGAGCTCTAGAATTTAGGATGGTACTCAGTAGCTCTGTGCCTACAGGAATGAGCCTGGCAGCCCTACCACACCCTGTCCCCTCTTTGGCAGTGACATGCCCAGCACACCCCACTGATCCCCACCACCTCAGCCGACTCTGTCTTTGCTGGGGAGTCTCCATAGGACCCTTCCAACCCAACAACTCTACAGCTATTGTAGGCACATTCAGAATATCCATTAAAAAATCTTTAGTATTGAAAAAATGGTTGTTTCCTTCCCCTGTATATTTTACAACCTCCTGTGAAACACTTGCAAAGGACATAAGTGATTTTTGAAAACACAATGCCATTTTTCACTGCCTCTCCAAAGAAAACTACAAAAATGTTAATTGATTTCATAATTTGCATATTTGATTTTTCTTAAAAATTAGATAAAGGAGGCTTTAAAAAAGCAGCAGAGCTTCAAAAACATTCACTATCTCAAGCAGTACATCAGGAAGCAAATCACTGCTGCTGCAGTTGGGGCCAGGAAGCAAAGCTTCCCACTTTGTCCCACTCCTCAGCAGGAACCTGTGCCTTGCCACTGGTCACAGCAGCCCTTACTTCGGGCTAGGGCACATGTCATGCTCTAGGTGACCCAGGCTGTTGCAGAGACTTCTGTGCATGTCCACGTTGGTTTCCGAGGCTACACCACTGCTCCAGCTGTGTGGCTTCAGAAGGAAATGGTAATTGCCTGGAAAGACAGGAGACAGGCTGTCCTTGGCCCACATCCTCCCCCACTTGTGCACACAACAGATGGCAGCCCGAGTCCTGGTCCTCTCTGCACAACCTGGAGACACTCAGAGGCAAGGCACCAGCGCGAGCCATGCGCTGCCAGCCTGTGGCCAGCGCCAGGGAGCTGCCACTGCAGCTCAGCCCAGGGTCACTCTGCTCCTGGGTGGCTCAGGGTATGTGGGACAGACCCGTCATGGGCTGCAGTCACACCTCCTCACAGCTAACCGAGGGCTGGGCAAGGCAGTTACACAAAGCACTAATGAATAGAAGCCTCACTGCAAGCCACCTCTCACAAAAGCACAGGGAAAGGGGAAGTAAGAGGAAAGAAAATTAGTTTTCTGCTTGAAGACATTTTTTACTTGAAACAAGCCTTGGGAAAGTGCTTGTTTGGCTGTGAGCAGGAGAGGATGGTAGGGAAACAAAAAAGCCCCAGGTTTGGTCCTTTTCTTTTGCTGCCTTCCTGGCCCCAGAAACAAGAGAGAGTCACAGAAACATAAAAAGCCAAGAGGAAAAACTACTTGCTAAGTAGATATACTGCCCCAAAGCTTATTGGGTTCTACAGAGTGTGTTCTGTACAAGTGTCTACACTTCACATGGTGTGTTCAGCCAAGAATGCTTCACTCTGATTCATACGCTTTGGTTCAGTGCCCAAATATTGCTATTTAATAAGGTTATTAATTACTGTGTTGTCTAATTTCTGCTATGCAAAAACTTCTTATAATTGGCTTATTCCTTCAAGATGCTTAATCCTTTAACTGCAATGGTGCGTGTCAGTGCACACACGTGCACATGTGTATGTGCAGGCTCATGCCCACTCTGAGCTCTCTTAAACACCTAGGCTGTAAAAATCCCAACGAGCCAATATTTGCCCATCAAGGAAAAACAAGTTGCCTTTTTTTTTTCCCCCTGAAGACACAACTTACAGAGAGCACCTGTTTCTTTCCAAATGACCAAATAATTACTGACCGTGCTTCCAGACATTATCAAGCCTCCCACACTGTTGTTTTATGACTCTGTTTTAATTTGAAGTATGTACCCAGGTGTTTATATAAAGGAAGGGTGGGAAAAATTTGCCTGCTGGACTAGTCTTTTCTTAATATTTGTCAAGACATTATTCACCTCCACCATCTGGTCTTCCCTGTAATAAAAAAGCATCTTTGACACTATTAAAGGAGGGAAGGATGGGACAAATGAATATTGGAACTATAGCCCAAAGAAGATCTTTGAGAAACACGGAGGGGATAATGCCTCTACATTCAGTTCTACCACCACATTAGTTTGTTCTCCTCAATTCAAACACTAACATTCTGTGCCTGTTTCTGTGTCCTATCTTCTCAACCCCCTACCAGATCCATCTTGATCCCAGTTTGACATCCCAACAAGTATCACAACACAATAAAAAGGATAACTGTGGAGTTTTCTCAACCTGCAGGATAGACAGAGTTGAATAAAAAGTGAGGGGGAAATAGTCTGGCAATTACACAAAAAAAATTGTGTTTCATTAACAGCTCTTGAGCACAAATAGTAGGTACCTGTGGGAAAACCAACAGTAACCACCAACTTGTCATCACTGACATTTAGGACAATAGGAAAATTGTTCCTTAAATATGATTTCTCTATCGAAAAGTAAAAGCATTAACCATTTTAGGACTAAGTCCACCTAAAAACAGAACAGGCAGTAGGTGTTCAGTCAGTCATAGACATGCAAGATGGCAAGGGCTTAAGGAATTCCTCTTCCACCATTGGTTCCACTGAGACATCTAAACACCTGAACCCTCTGCATGAAGTATTGTCTAATCTGTTCTTTAAAGCCTCTGCTGAAGGTGAACCCAAGATCCCCACAGTACCTTTTTCCAATTCAATTTTTCACCATGTGGCGAAAAAGTTCCCTTCTTATCCACCCTAAATCTCAATTCCCTCTTCCCACTAATCCCACCTATAGCAGACACTGAAAAATTCTTATGAGAAACTCCAGAGAAGTGGAAGATCATTATTCTGCTGTATCCTTTGGAGTAGAAAAATAAAAAACAGAAGGGCAAAGTCAGCTTTTCCCAGCTTTCCCTATTTTGCACTGTTTTCTAAATATTTGATTCTTTCTGTTGTCCTTGTCTGGATTCTCCACAGTTTCTTTGCCTCTCCAGAGGCTCATGCCAAGAAGTGAGGTCAGGTACTCCAACAAAGCCAAACCCAGTGCTGTAAGAGGAGGAAAACATCACCTCTCCAGTCTTGTCCAAGAAACTACTGAACACTGCAGAATAAATGCGCCCTTCTGCTATGACAGCACTTTGTTGACTCCAAGTGATCCACGATAACTCTCAAGATCTTTTTTCCCCACACTGCTACCCAGACAGATGTTCTTTGTTCTGTATTTGTACATTTGATTTCTCCCTTTTAAATGCGTCACTTTGCATTTGTTTTCACTGAATTTCATTTTGCTGATACGCAGTTCACCGTTCAATTTTCCAGATCATTTTGAATTCTCATAGTGCCTTCCAAAGTACATCCAACCCCTCCTAGCTCGGTGTCGCCTGCAAATTTTATAAGCATATTTCCCATTCCATTGCTTAACTTATTAATGAAACTATTGAATAAAAGCAGGTCCAGGGCAGATCCCTGCAGGACCCCACTTGAAATGCCCTCCCAGTACGGCAAAGAGCCACGATAACTATTCTTTGAGAGCTGGGTGTCCAATCAAAATATCTTGAATTTCAAACTTTACAAAAAGCTGATTTGGAGTATTTGATATGCAAAGGAGCTGGAGGCCAAAGGATAATGCAGTGAATAATTTAAAGCCTAAGAGAAGGTTTGAGGAAAATCACAATCTGTTGGTGGATGATTTGCCCACAGACAGAGGAAGGAGAATGTGTTAGTTGGTACATTTGCCCAGCAGTGCTGCAAAAGGCCCCACACAGGCACTGATTTCTCCTGATCAAACACATGCATGACCTCTCATTGACACAGCAATGAAAAGAACAAACGGCAAAGCAGCCACAGCAGGTATCTCCTGCAGACAAAAAGGCAGAGGAGAGAACTTTTCCAAAAGACTCTTCCAGCCATGAACCCATCATTGGTGGAGATCCTCCCATCCTGATCAGTTCACCTCCAGGCCATCACTCAGTGATGGATACCTGGATTTGAAGAGCATTATTTGGCAGGACCTCCATGTGAGGATCCCCAAATACATTAAAAACATGCAAGAATTAATCCCTCATTAATTTGAGGGGGCAAATCTGATCTCAGCACATTGCCACCAACTCATACTTCTGTAGCTGGGAGCAGAACTAGGCCCCTTGAGATGGTACCCTATTTTCACCTAGATTCAACAAGTTCAGCAAGCAGTGCCCTGCCATGTGAGGAATCTAATCCAGCCACTTACCAACTGCATAAGCAAAATGAACCTGGTTGCCTTACCACAGGAATAAATGAGTTACAGGATTCATGTCTGGAGCTCCAGAGGGACTGTTTCTGCTGCCATGGGGATGGTCCTGCCAATGGGAACTTTAATGGGTGGCTCAGGTACTTTGACCTCTCGTGTGATGGTGGCAGAAGCACCAGCACACGACTCCAGGACTGTAACACAAAGAAAATAAGGCAATGGCTACCAGTACTGGAGCTGTACTGGTGATACCAGCAGTATTCACCCCCAAACAATTAAATGCTTTTTTCAGAGCCCAAGCTAACGTAATGCCTTAACCTCCCTGCTATTTTGAAAGCTATGTTCTTGTTTTACATCTTGAAACTCTATTTCCATGGCACACTTGCTGATGCACATCAGGAGCAAGAGAAACCTGTGGCTTCTTGGCACCATCTCTGCACTCTCGTCGCACAGGATTAGAACTGGCTTCTAATCTCCAAACCTGTCACAAATCTAGACTTGAAACAATGAATTAGTAAGTAAGTGACTAGGTGTCAGTTTTATGGCACACACTACCTGCATAAATTTCACCCAATGCAGCCACTTGTCGTTTTCAGCACCCCTGAAGACCCCAATGGCTGATAACTCTTGCACATCACTTTGCAACCCATTATACAGATGAAGTGTTATGATAAAACCTTCCTCCTCGCTGACTCCTTCTGTTTTTCAGATGCAATCTGAGTGGAGGCTGAAGAGATCCCATCCCCCACGGCAAAGATAAGGTTACGGAGGGTAGGTCTTAGTAAGGATTTTGCAAGCTGCATGAATTATTAAAGTCCTTTATGATATAATGACAGACATATCAGGTTATTTGTTTATTCTGTGTATAATTCATGACTCTCTTGGGAGCTAGACAGCAGTAGGATCGCTTGTTGCATCTTCATTCCAGTAAATCCTCATCACCAGATGGAAGGCTGAACCCCCCTTGAGAAGACAAAACAGCCACACCTTGCAGGACCTGCACTTGAGATTGGCGATTGGAGAGCTTTTTTCACAGCCTGGAGAAACAGTGAAGCTGTCACTTAAGCACACCAGGCTAGATTGCTAAAAGATGACAGTCCCAGTAGTGTTTCTGTCTGGTGCCACCAGAACACTGTCCACTAAAGCATATGCAAATAGCTTGATAGTAGATGCTATGAGTTGCTCTGTGCTCACTGCTGAGCAATAACAGGACCATCCTCATAAGAGGCTCATGCAGGCTCTTATAAGACTTTAGGATAGTTCACAATCCTCACATCCTGGCTATGCAAATACTATGACAGTGGACAAAGCAGAAGAGTTGCCTTTGCTTGGGTCATTTATGTAGAGTTTGGTCAAGGTGCAGGGCAAAGCACGATAAAGGAGTGCCACGTCCTGATGGCTGGAATGAAGTTTTTGATACATACATTGTAGTCATCTCTCATTTCCATAGCGTGCTGTTTAATGGGTGAGGGAGATGTGATAACATAGCAGCAAAATGGAACTAAAGGATTGACTGCAGCCCCTGGCAAGAAAGAGCTTCCCAACGTGCCCTTGTTCACCCAAGGTTCTCCACCCAGTGATGCTCCTACTGCCAGGAACAGTCACGCTACTATGGAGAGTTGCAGCAAAACACAAAGGTGGTGAAGCCAAAACCAGCACACTGTAAACTCTTATCAGCCACTGGACACCAGAGAACTGCTTTCAGCACCCACCCTGCCCACGGCAGATTTCAGCTGAATGGAAACAGACCAGGTACAAATGATGCATCTGATCACTTAAAGACAAAACATGTTAAGGAGTTTGATAGAGGACTCCTGACTAGTCAGACCTCTGCTGAATTTCTGTCTACAGCTTCTCTCCTTAGCAAGAAAAGATATCATTAACCTCTGCTCCAAGAACTATTTAGGGGCATCCATTGTCATTGCTTCAGCCTCAAACCGTGCCAGTCCAAGTCTCCTGGGGTTTCTGGAGTAGGCTCTCACAGCATCATATGGAACATTCCTCAGGGGTTTCTGGGCATCACTGTCACTCGATGTCTATCTAGTTAAACCCCCACCTTAAACAACCCCTCTCCATACCATCCCCCTACCTGAGAGGTTCCTGGCTTCTAAGAGAGCGTTGTAATCATTGTTATTATAAAGCACTTAGCGATGCTCACTTATTGCATCTCTCACCAGCCAAATACCCAGAACCCTGTTATTTCAAATGCAGTTGCCTTCATTTGCAGAAGCTTTTCATTGTATTAGTCCCTTTCAGCAGTGAAAGAAAAAAGGGGTGGGGGTGGAGAGCACTAAAAAAAAATAAATAACAGTTTACTGCATTTTATGCCATTACCTCACTACTTTGGGATACACATCTAAAAGCTGTTTGCAAGACCTCTCCTGCTGTAAGGTGGCATCCAGATAAGCTGAGGCAGAGACAGAGTGGAAGCACGAAGCCCAGTTCAGTTTTGTCCCAGTACTGCTGCATCACCCAAAGCATTACAGCAACATGGATGAAGCTGCCAGCTTTCACAGGTTGCTCCTCCCTCCTTCTCCCAATCCAGCCGGGACAAACACTGCTCCCTCCACAGGGAAATAGCATATACATAGCACCTTTCCTCTGAAAATGATACAAGGCGGTATAAATGGAGGTGCCTGAACCACACTGGAAACACTCAGAAGGTGCTACAGGATTTGCTGAATGTGCTCAGGACACTGATCTGTCAGGCTTAGTATCCCCATCTTCAGCTGCAGCCAGCTTTTCACACCAGAAAGGATGTCCCTCCTGTCCTGGAGAACCCCATGAAAAGAGGATGCTGGGCTGGAGCACCATGATTACCCCTGCTGCAAGAAAACACCAATCCACAACAAGCTCTCTTCCCTTTCCAAAGGGAAGGGTCACTGGGAAACTCTCCTGGAGCCTAAGCACAGATGTGTTGCTCTCCTTGCCAGAGTACCAAGCTAATAAGCCAGCAGTGCACCCCCAACTTGCTTCACAGCCAAAGTTACCACCCACATCCCCTCCCTGTTGCAATCCCACAGTTAAAGCAGACAGTGCAACAGCCCATTAAACATCATTTTGAAGGGACTGACCAACGTTAAACTGTCAAATCCTCCTAATACGTCTGACAAAAATATTTTCTGTCTTTTTCAGGGAGACGAGAATAGAGCTACAAAGGTGAAGCAGTGGTCCCAAACCCACATAGACTTCTGGGAGCAGAGTCAGAACTGCAACTCAACCTCCTCATGCTAAATTTGATGTTTGCCCTTGCAAGACAGCCCTGGAACACCAAAGCAGGAAACACACACCTATGACTACCCCAAAGAAGATTTCCTCCCAGCCCTTACACACAGTACACTCACATGTAACTGGAAGCAAAGATTATAAGATAATTCTCCCTTCTGCTTTTCTAAATGAGTATTAACATTAAAACCAAAAACATCTGACATCCCAAACCCCTATGAATAGAATGCCTTGGACTCCTTTCTATGAGAAAGAAAAATCCCAGTCTCTAATGTGGTCCTCTCAATGGGGCCTGTGACATCACCAGCCCCTTTCTATTTAGAATAATGACTTCTTCCACACGCCAAGAGATTTGAAATTACCTGCGAAATATATTTCCCTAGGCACAGGCTCAAGAAGCATGTAAATTACCCAGCTTAATGGCCTCCAGAATTTCTCTGTGAGACAGACGCAGGGAGCAGGAAATGTTCAGATGATATCTCAGGTACCTTCCAAGGGGTTAAACATGTGAGGGACAGTCAGGAGCTACTGCCCAACAGTTTCCCCAGGAACTGGTCCCACTGGTGAGCACTTGCCACAAAGAGGCAATGAGCACGAGGTCCAATTCTAAATGGGTGCATCATCAGCACAAAAATGCAATTTTAAAGAGAGCATTTTTTGGGAAAGGTGCCTAAGCATAATTTACTCGGCACAAGGAGCCAACGTGGGGCTTATGTAGCAGAGAGCACCCATTTAATTTGCAGAAGCCCCGTGCTGAGCACTCAGCAACAAGGCCTCCTGCCCTCCAACTAACTGTACAGAGAACAGCACTGCCCAAGCTTTGATGTTCAGCCATTTGCCAGAGAACAGCGTCCTTCAGAGAAGCTTTTCATCCACAAGGACAGTTCCCACCCTCCCAACACCAAAGAAAGGGACAGATACTGTCCCTGGAGTACAAATCCTCCTGCCCACGGTTTTTGTTCTTGCAGCTGGATCTAATGTCTCGTTGGTCCATAGCAGAAGAAACATTTTGCCCCGAAACGAAGAGCAAGGATTCATTCAGAGGACCAGAAGAGGTGTAATTACATAATCTGGTTATATTTGCTGCTCCACCACTGGCATATTGGAATCTCTGAGGCCTTAGTTTCATCAGCAAAATGAGCAGTAAGGAAGTGCAAGTGCTATTGCAAAGTGCACGTACAAAACTACAACAAGGAGTGGAAGATGGAGAACAGGACAAGATGCTCACGCTGCAGTGGGGAGTGGGAGGGAAGGGGGACAATCCCAAGGGCATCATGAAAGAATTACCCGTCTCCCCAGGAAACCAGCCTGAGGCACACAAGCTTTGTTCCTGATGCTCGCCAAGACTGATAGGTTGGTCACCCTTTAACACAGAGTGGACAGAAAGTAGGCCAGAGGGTCAATCAGGGATAAGAGAACACCTGGGGGACAGCCCTGGCAATGGAAAAATGGGCCAAATTCCTCAGTATAAACCTCCTCAGAGCAAAGGTGTAAGACAAGGTCTTTGCTGAGACTCTTCTAAAGTGAGAACCTGCCCTCATTCTCGGCCACAAGCGTCTTGCTAACTCACATGCTGCCAGAAGCTGTGGTATCACAGCAAGATTAACACAGAAGCAATTTTAAAAACCAGCAATTTCCAAGCTAATTTCCTCACTCACAAGCGTGCCACTAAGGGCTGAAGTCCGTCTGGACTCCTCACAGCTATCTGTGCTCAGGATTAACTATACAACACTGCCAGTAATGCAAGCACTCCACTACTCAGAAACTATTAGAAGATAAATATTAAATCTCAATATCATGGCAGTAGAAAAAAAATGAGGAGAAGGAATGTCATTGTAATAAATACTGTAACCAAGCCAAATGAGGAAGCAAGGTTAGCTTCATGTGGAAAATTAGACAAAAAAACTGCAATATACTTGGAATAGTCCTTGCTTTGGTTGCGGGATCTGGACTTTTGTGCAATGAACCTCAAGAAGTCCAGAACAGTTCAACAAACTGCAGTTCAGCCAGTACTGCAGGTTGGCAGCTGTGGGATGAAATTGCTGCTCTGGCCACCAATTCCACCCAGCCCCGACGCACCAGGCCTCGCACCCTTCATCTACCATACTTTGTTAAGAGGAGAAACTGCAGGTATATGCACCACCTGTGGCCCCAACAAGGCCTTAGGTAATGCAGCAGCTGGCACAGCTCACCTGCAGCCCAAGGAGGTTCCATTCCACCATACTGCAATCACTCTGATACTCCTCCATAAGCACAGGTACTATTTACTAAACCTTTCCTTTCTGCAGCTGCTTGGTGCTCTCTGAAAAAAGCTTCACATACAAGAACGCTGATGTTACCCAGTGAGGTCCAATAACAACTGAAATGGCCCAAACACAGCAATAAGTAGATTTAACTAAGAATGAAAGTATTACACAAGCTGCCATAAAAACACAACATCTTTTTTTCTGGCAAGTGGCAAACCTACTCTTCCACCAGGCAGCTCTGACTCCAGAGAACAGGATGGGGTCTGGCAGCCACTTTCCTGTGAGAAAGTGGCTGGCCATGCACTCAGTTGCCTAAGAGTCCCCAAATAAGTGACATTTATTAAGTGGCCCTCGTAAAATTAAAAAAAAGGCAAGGCTGCTTTCAGCACACATAATCACATTCATAAACTGCACAAACCAGTAATGCTTTCAGCACAAGGCTCCATTTGGAGTGGTGTCAAGAGAAGAAGGGCAGGAAAAGATTCCCACTCAGCAGCATTGCCACAGGCAGCACTCCATGCAGAGCACAGCCCTGGGATAAATCCTCACCTCTGGCCTGGTAATGCTGTGCCTGCTCGAGCAAACATGGCCCCAGCAGGGCTGTCACCACAGGGCTGCAAGAAGGGAAAAAGGTAGGAGCCAGCTCAGCACTCACAGTGCTTAAGTGAGACCTCATGCCAAAATGTGGCTGTCAGAGCCCTTTGGTACCCAGCTGCTCCATCCTCGTGTCTGGGCAGGGAGCACAGGGAAGCAGGGGGAAATTGAGGGTATAAATTCACCTGTGGAAGGAGCCACTTCACACCAAAAAGAGCCCCAAGCACTTAGCAGGCAGTAAGGGTGAGACAGCTAGTTAGATTTTTCTCTGAAGTAAAGACTAGATCAAAACAAATAAACATAGCAAGGAGCAAGTGACACAGAAAGGTTCAATTTAGCCTTAAGATGATGGGTAAAAAGGCAGTTTCGATGTCAGAAATGCCAACAGAACATTTTTGCTGTTGGGTCAAACAGGCGGACAGGTGCTAAATGGGGTTATTTAGAAACTGGGACCAAAGTATGAGTAGATAGTAAATGTGTTAGATGTGTTTCTTTTCTCCATCTCACAATAAAAGTCGCATCAGAAGCAACCACAACCACCACCCTATTTAAAAGACAAAGGCTTGAAAGTTACCCCCAGCATAATCCCACAGCATGGGTATATCAGGGATGAATTTGTCCCAGTATCTTGGAAATTTTCTTGACAATTCTCAGCTTTTAAAGCTACACAGCTGTAGCAGAGTACAGCATGCAAGACTGACAACAGCAAATTCTTCTGCATCATAACAAGCCCAACCTCAGGAGTGGCTCAGTCAGAAGTCCCTCAGCACTCAGCCAAGGAAGCAAAAAAGAATCCCTATTCACAGAGAATATTTCTTTTGGTTTGTGCTCTTCGATCTGTGTGAGGCAAAATAAAACTCATGAGTTTGACCACTGATCAACAATTATTAAGACTTCCTAGCCAACAAAAACAGAAAAAAAACAAAACTAAGGGCTGCATGAAGAGAAAAATACTGATTTTTTTTTCATACTCATGTAACCTACCCTCCTTCCCAGAGCAGGCAGGGGAGGAGGGGAAAGCAGAGTGCCCACAAAGCTTTGACGCATGCCTAGCTCACCATCCTGAAACCCTTTTCGGCTTGCAGGCCTTGAATAATTAAATGCTGTTTCTTCCATCCTTTTTTCGCCTTGTATTCATGACACACTGCTGCAGAAGGCTTCCTTTTACCTGGGCAAGGGGCATCCCTCTCTCTGCAGAGGTACTGGAAGCACATGAGCCCACGCAATACTTCCCACACACACACACTGATCCCAAGAATGTGACACTACACTGAGCGCTCAGCAGAGACCTCTAATTTAGAAGACTACCTCAGACATGAGGAAATGGCACTTTGGCTCCTCCTGGGTCTACTGAGTTCGTTATGGAGCAATAAAAAGACATTCAAGCACTCACAGCCCAGAATCTGACTCAATCTTCAACACCTGATAAAGCTGAACATTAGGTGCTTCGCTTGGCTTAAGTCTCTCTCTATTTTGGTGTTCATGTTACAGCTGCCAAAAATCTGCCTGTGAAACCCACCATACGTTAGAAATGCAAACAAGGCACTGCATTCATGACCCTCCCTATGTCATACTGTATAGAAACCACAACAAAGAGATATTATTACATGAAATTTAATAGCTCTGAGAATTCAAATACAAGAATATCTCTGGTTCAACAGAAATTACATCACTGAGAGCTTTATACATTTTTGATGGGTAAGTAGCTTATACAAGGTTAGCCTGAAAATTATTTAGGTACATGCCCCTTGTTTTGCTTTCTTATTTGGAGAATTAATGCGAACTCAGACTCTGGATATGGGATTCTTCTGGACTGCAGAAGATTAAGTGCTCACTGGAGAAGAAACAGAGCCTGACAGCAAACTGGCAGCTCATGACAAAAGTTTCAGAACCCAGCTCTGTTACGAGTTGAGAGGCATTGGTATTTATAAGGAGAATCATATCCTCATTTGTCACTTCAATGGAGATGGATATAACACTTTCCCAATTCTTTCCACCAGTTCAACCATTTAAGGGCTAACTCTGCTTGCAAGGCCAGGAGGCTCAGAAGCCCAAACACATGGGGCAGGCTCTGTTTACCAATGCATGGGGCACACAGAAGCAGCCACACTGTGCACCTGTACTGGGCCTGCTGCATCACTGATTCTTAGTTTTGACATGGTGTTCCAGCAGGGACTGAAGCAAGCTGGCACGCTGCTGCCAGGACTCCAACTCTTACTACCCTCACTCTTTGTTGGATAACACTGATTGAATATTCTTGTGGACACATCTTCCAGGTTATCCTCAGCAAACCCCTCTGGTCCACAGCAACATGCTCTGCACGCTTGCAAGCCTTCCAGTTGCTGAATGCCACATAGAAAAGCCTTGCCAGCTCTGGCTTGATCCTTCATTTACTAGAACTCAGATAAGAAAACTTCACCAAAATGAGTATATACAACAAAATTACCCCTGCAAATAACATTCCTATAGATGGGAAGTAGCCAGTATTTTGGTCATGAGATTTTCACCCTTCTCTGTCCTTGTGTCTTACTCCCCACCTTTTCCACCCCCACCCTTCCCTGAAGCATAAGTTGCTTTCCAACACTACACAGATTTTTGCTCCAATGCACAGCATGATCTAACTAATTCGCACTTCATTGCTCTGCACACCTCATCATTTGCACATGAAAACAGCAGTCTCTCTATCCCTCCACTTGCTGCCTATTTCTTCCTCCATCCTGCACCTCCTCAGCACAACTCCACTACGGAAGCTGCAGTGAAGAGGCTCACATTACCAGGACTCCATTGCTTTTACAAAATTTACTAGCTCGCTGTGAAGCCTCATAAATAATTCAAGATAGACAACCTTTGTCAGGTAAATGAACGTGCCTTTTGTAATCCATCGCTCAGTGTTTTCTATCACCATGATACCCGTACTCACTGCAGGCACAACCCATATTGATTCATGAATTCCCCAAGTGTCACTGTGGGGCAGAGCAGAACAGTTTTGCCACCAGCAGAATCCAAGGAAACCCTAAGTCCACCCAGGGCTTCAGGAGATTCACAACAGATAGTTACTGATGCAGAAGTAGCTCCAGCCTAGTCGGTGGAAAGCGCAGCTCTATCCCCACCCTTCAAGGACAGTGAAAGAAAGAACAAGGTCGAGGGAGGCAAGAGACATTCTTATTAAAGATCTCCTTTTCATTGCAAGAACGTCAGGGATTTTGACATAAACCAGAGCTAAAAATGATGTTGCATCCTGTACCTCTTGCGTTTAACTCCATGCGTATCAGTGGTGTTACAGTGCAAAGTCACTTAGAGATGGGCAAACTCCACTTCTGTTTTGACAACTGTGCCCAAGGCTTTGCCATCATCAGCGCTATTGTACTAAATGGTTTGCACTGCCATTTAGCACCCAATCTGATTGCTGTCAGCAATTACCTCCCCTGGAGTGCTCAGCCCCAGCCAGGAGCCTGGGGAGCAGGCCTGATCCTGGTTCTCCTGAAAGGCAGGAAAGTCTCCCGTGGCCCTGGGAAAAGGTGTGCTGTGCAACAGCTCCTGCACCGTCCTCCCCAGACCGAGAAGCAGCTTCTGAGGAGGCGGCACGGCAGGCTAATCGCAGGCAGTAATAACAACCTTGCACAGAATTAATGAATAGACAGAGAAACCACAGACGGTGCACCCTTTGTCGGACCCGAGCGCCACTGAGATCCCCGTGTGTCTCGCCCCGCAGCCCTTTCACCCGTCACAAGCTCATCTGGTTAAATACCCCGATCACTCACGCGTCAGTCAACGCAATAATGCTTTTACAGGGAAGAATGAATCCTTTGGTCTGGGTAAACACCTTTCATTTCTTATTATGCTTATGACCAAAAGCTAATGACTGAGACGGAATGGGAAGGGTCATAGGACGACTTAGGAAGAAAAGCCACATGTATTCTCCAAACGATCAAATGAGTCAGCCTGAAGAAAATCACGCCACTATCTTGTTGATACAAACTAAGCCTCCGGTAACAACAATTTGTACAACCCATTCCCCGTGCAATAACAAACTTGAGGATGAAGGATATACTATAGGCACAGCTCTAAAACAACGAACTACTACCAACACCCCTGAGAGGAAAAATAATTTTGTTAACAAAACACATTGTGTCTTCAAAAGACTCCTGGAAAAGTAAATATTGAAACGTTCAGATACCGTCCTTCCTTGCTGAATGTTTCACTCAAGTATTTTGTTTGGTAGTGACTTTTGCTTTTATTTCATCCCACTGGAGTACTTCATTAGCTGAAAACACATTGTCTGAATCGTATGGCATGTGCACACGTACAATGTTACAGCGTGCAGATGCCCCAGCACTTCAGCCCTCAAGAGCTTTTCTTAGGGCTTTTGAAGCCAAACACAAGGAAGCTCGATCAAGAATAAACGTTCATGTTTCCATTTAGACCCTATGTAGCCACCTTCAGCATTTAAGAGGCTGTTGCACACAGAGCACACACGAAGCTTCTTTACAACAAAGCTGCTGAACTCTGCCTGTCAAACACCGAGCACAAGCCCATTTCTACCCTCAGGTCTGTGTGCAGGAGCCTTATCGATTTCAGTGGGAACCCACATGCATTATCAAGAGAATTTCAATTAACAATTTCTCAGGGTATACAGTTGAAAAACTCAAGCTCCTGAAACCACAGTCTTGAAGGGGATGACTGCAGGCAGGGTATGGTGTTGAGGTGTCACAAAGACAGGCAAGAAAGTGGTAATGCCCTGCTCTTTCCCAATGTGAGAACTGAGCAGGAAGCATTCAGGAATGGCAACAGGAATGGAGAGAAAAGTTTTAAATGCCAAAGAAATATTGCAAATGGCTTTTAAAAAAACATTTGCTCCTCTCTGTAAGGCTCTTCTTTCACCTCTGGGAAGTTCAGCGTGCCTCTGCACATCTCAGAGGGGTTTCTGCCACCAAGCACAGCCTGCATAGGGCTGCTGCAGAGACACTGGGTGTTTGTGCCTCCAATGGGTACAAACTGTCACAGAGGCTGCTCAGTCCTCACGGGGACAGAACATTGTCTGTCAGTCACTCATCATGGTCGACTGCCCTCCCAGGGAGCTGTCTCTCTAAGCTAAGCACAGCAGAAGACAAGCAGGGCCATCTCCCCACTTCTTCTCTGCTCCTTTTTCACAAGTTCACTTTCCAAGCATCAAAACCATAATTGGAAGAGCTTTTCTGACTGCACAGCAGGTGGGCAGTAGAACAAGAGAAGGAGTTTCCTCAACATGCCATCATGCAAACCCTAAAGCATCCAGTTCTAATAGACTTATTTATTTCAAGCCCTGCTAGCCCAGATGTGCCATCACTACCAGCATCATTAACCTCATTTGGGGTGAAATGACACAAGTACAAATCAAAATCTGCTACAAAGAAGCAACTAATTTGGAAGAGGCAGCCTCATGCCCACCTTCCTGCGGGGATGGGAATCTATTAGGCCTTATTGCTCTAAGCAGGAGCCTTCTCTGCTCACTATCCGACAGGAACACAAGTAACACCTGCAGCTTGCTGCCCAGAACAACTGTCTGCATCTTACAAGTGCTAAAATCCACTGGAGAAGCAGGACTGGATGCTGGATCCCAGGCTGGCACTTTCCCCTGCAGACATCCCTCTCTCCTCTGGCTGGCTGGTCAGAGATGCCCTGCAGAGCAGCGAGGAAGCCAAGCCTCGCCGGTGGATGCACAGCAATTCTGCACACACCTGCTTCCTCACAAGAAGCAAATGGCTCACCACCCTCTAGCAGATGGCAATTTTCTTTCAAGTCCAAGTGACAAAAAGCCTTGCTGCAAAGTGAGGAGGGGGGTTGTTCTGCTCCCCAGCAGCAGTCTTTGCAGCCACACTCCCCAGCACTCACATGCACGCGATCTCCACTGACGGGAGGCAACGGCAATACAGGTGCAGGACTCCCCGGACTGACCAGGCTTTCCATCATCTAATGCCAAATGGCTCAGAAATTCAAGCAGAGGTTGTTACTGTGCCGCCACAGGAATCCCTCTGTGTACTATTTAAAAGAAAAATTAACTGCAACCAACAGCCTTTCTTTCCACAGCCATTAATCCCATCGACCACACAGATGCACATCCTTGTACGTGATGATTCCTAAAAGGAGCCTTGTCAGTCAGTGGACATCACCTAACGCGCCTGCCCCAATGGGTTTGTTCCAATCTGGGATTTTGCTTTTTAAATCTCAATGAGAAATTCCCCTTTGGACAACTGGCTGAGCTGAGCTTTCCTTAGCTCAGCATAAGATGATTAAAACCATGCTACCCGGGAGGAGAGAGATAATGTAGAACACCAGTGATTTATCAGGGACAGAACCAAGAATCAACACACTGACAATAATTAATACAATTGTAACCAAAAATAAAAAAGAAGAGAAAAATGTTCTTTATTTTCTCCTTTCTCCCTACTTAGGCAAAATATCCTAATCACTCAGTCTGCTGCCTGCCAGAATGAAGCAGTTCTGGGGCTGTTTAAAAAAAGCAGCCTCATTTTTGAGAGTCCGGTAGTGAAAGATGACTTCAGTGATTTACAGAGAAAACCTCCAAAGACAAACATGTTTCTAATCAATGCTCTGAATCATTCACAAAGGTGCATTGCCCAAAGCAGGAGAAAATTGGCTTGTAACAGGAAGAATTTAACAGCCCATCTCATCAGCTCAACTCAGCTCCTGACCAACGAATCTGCCAAAGTGATTGAAGTTATATCCAGCCTCTTTAAAAACAAGAGAGGTGCAAACAGGTAACTAGGTAAGGGGAACAGTCAATTAACGGAGGGTTGTTCAAGCTTTGGTGCCAGTTACCACTGCACTCTTTACTCCCATTAAGTATTTGCTTCCCAAAAAACAACCGTGGCAGCCCTGGGGCAGAACTCGCCAGGCATTTCAGCCCACATGTTGCAGCATTAACCTACTGCCCAGCAATTGTGCATCATCATCAAATATCCATTCGTGACTCTCCTCTTCTCTGAGTTCACAGAACAGGTCATGAGGGGAACAAAACCAGCAAGAAGATACCAGGTCAGGCTGAGGTCTTGCATCCCTTCTGTGCCTCTTCTCCAGACGCAGCCAGACAGCATTGATTCCCACCAGAGACTCACAGAGAATCAGTGGTCTTTTCAGGACCATTCCTTCATATTTGCAGGAAATTATGAGTCTTTGCTAGTGGATTCAGCTTTTGCTCATCTTGCCTCACCTCGTGCAGAATCAGACCCACTCCAATAAGTCCACTGATAAGAGAACAGAGAGCTAACAAAATCCAGCCTAGCAAACCCCACCAAATTAATTGGAACAAAACTGCTTTGGTTAAAAGCTGGCACTGCTTACTAGAACACCATAGATAATAACGGATCTGCGTGAGGGAAGGCCACCACATTATTTACAAATTAAATGCCTTTCTCCATCTCTCTTAGTATAGGAACCTCCTCGTAAAACTTTCTGCAGTTAGAAAGAAAACACAGCTTTGACTCACAAACAGGTACCCAGAAGAGATTTATTCTATAATATGATTCTGTGTTCTGAATTTAAGAAGAGAAAGCAACAACTTACACCCCACAAAAAGCTGCTGAAATATCAAAAACATGCCACAAACTTTATCTGTACTTCACCGCGTACATAATCCCCTTTGCTTCCACAGGAATTCTCATGGAAGCGAAGCTTGTTCATGTGAGAGCAAGGCTGGATCAGGCCGTAAGGCTGTGGTACTTGGACGAGAACTGGCATGTTCCCTTTCCTCTCCTCCCCCTGTAGGTAGACATTTCTCAGGGTCTTCTGAAGAATTTCTCTATTTGCGTGACAGCGAGAAAAGGGAACCCATCGGCTCCCAAAGGTCAAAGATATTTAGAAATAAGGATACACGACCCAAAAGAATCCAGAAAGAAGCTGCCTGAACGGGGAGGATTTCTGAATAAACAACCATGCCTTCAGCGAAGCCAGATATTAACACAGTAAGCTACAGCTCTCCCAAATAAACAGCACTGTTTCTTCTGCAGATAAACCTTCTTTTCAGAAGGCCTGGCTACATGCTTGTAAAAATGTACTTTGAGATCAAAGACACTAATCTAAAAGGCTTTCAAAAATACCCCCTATGACATGCATATATACACAATGTATTTCTATTCTTAAGCAAATCACAAATGACAAGCAAATTGTGACATAAAGCAGTGCACATCCACTGGGGCAGCACAAAGTTAAGGGCAACAGTGCTATTATTAACTCTATGTCATTGAAATCTTTCCCCCACCTTCACAAACGCAGACTGTAAGGACACGGTGTCAGCCTTTACTTTGAATCGTCTGCATTTCTTTCCGTTTTGTGTCAACAAACCCCAGCATTTCATAACGGAGATGACAGCCTCTTAAAATACATCTCGGCAAGGTTTCACATGGATGTGTGAAGGGGGACAAGCTTAAGGGTTATCACGGTAGGCAAGAGAGCCGACCGTGTTAGCAAATATTCCCAAACGTTAATTTCCAAAACGTTCCCTTTCTTAAAACAAAAAATAAAAATCTATTTATATCCTTCCTGCAGCGACTCTCCAGTCCCCCACCCCCTCACCCAAATGAGCCGCTTTCCGACTTTCTCTTTCAATAGATTACAGCCAATTTCGGTCGGTCCAGAAGAAGAGAGAGAGGAAGACCCGCCAGCTCGGACAGCCTGTGGAACTATCCAGCTATTATTAGTTTACGCTCAAACTCCGGTGGGCACGGCCGGTTTGTGGGTACCATATCGTGTGCTTGAAACGGGGACGGCGGGGGGAAAGAAAGAAGTCCTTTTCGCTCTTCCCCCCGCCCTCGCCACACACCAGGCTCCGACAGCCGCCCTGCGGGCCGGCACCCGCCGGGGAAGTTTGTGCTTTCCAGCAACTTTGGGTCTCGCTGCTCGCCCCGGCGGGGAGCGGGCGGAGCCCCCCGCGCCCCCCGCCTGCAGCGCGGCCCCGGCAGCGCCCG